>JAMQCK010000046.1:0-139547 GCA_024196135.1 Pleurotus ostreatus/Saccharomyces cerevisiae fusant | reverse complement strand
CATCGCTGGCATTGACGAAGACGTTGAACCTGTAGTCATCATCTCGGAACAAGCCCGAGCACGGGCTCGTGCAGCGTTGAGTCAGCGCACCGGCGACACGGATACGGAAGAGGAGGATGAGGATGACGCCGCCGCGTAAGATATCTCATGTCACATACACAACCACTATCCCTGTACCTTACTCTCCTTTCTTACAAGCATTTAGACCGACCTCTATTACCACACCACTAATCATATCTCGTGCTCGGACTCGTTAGTCTTAGTTTACAATCAACATGACTTCGTTCTGTTAACTTCACCGTGTGATAAGGCGAGAAACAAAAGCATAGGGATTAGCAGCCGTGCTATTGAGGTGAGACCCAATCTACAACCTATCATGTAGCTCGGTATAGCCTACCATGATAGCCTATCTATGCGTAGGACAAAGTCCTGATGAGACTTAGATACGGCATCATAGTGGTAACATGGCGCTACGCCGCCCTACGGTGTCCTACGAGATGACGTCGGCGAACTATGCGACGACGGGTAACGGGGACTGTTCGATTTGGGTATGGGGGCTATCCTGGCCGACGTAGCATGAGATAGACATCTCAGCATTCCCTGATGCGGCCTCCTCGCGCTTCGTGCAGAACTGGACGACTTAAACTTGAATCCTTACCAAGCTCGCCGCGGCGGCGCTCCTGATACATATACGTCGCCGAATAACCAGAGATTGCGTTGCGCACGAGCAGCGGCTTGTAAGCCTCGCATTATCTGATCCGATTTTGCCTGCAGTTTTGTGCAGCCTCCAGGCCGACTGCAAATAGTCGGCTTGACGCACGCTGCTTCTCATATCTTCTGCTGCGCAGAGGCACTGCGAGAAATCCATCCGGCATTGCTAGCAGACCTGAGATCAGGAGCGAAGTGTCGACAAGACAGTGAAGTTCGATTGCGGACGACCTTCGGCAATCTCCGGGCCGTCGTCGGTGTACTGTGCGTACCGCATCGTATCGTAGGCAAGACGCGGCCTAAAAAGCGTATCCTTAGTATGACTGCACTTTACATGCCTGTTCGTGCCTTTCCTGGCATTGCGCACGAAAAGTGAGCATGACGGACTTGAACACACCATCTGGAATTGAACTCGGGACCTTACAGGCCTTTGTTTGGCTATGTTTACTGTAGCACAGATCCTTCGTGACAATAAAGAGCGTGAGAGCCCTAGACAAGCTAGGGAATGTTGAATCATGTCAGAAAGCTACGTGAATCCAGCAATGTATGCAGTCACATCAGGTATCGTGAGATTCGGAAATTTGCTAGGTCCCCAGCACTACAGTCTATACTACCGCGCAGTGATAGTAGCAGCTCTTTCTACAACCTCTCATATGCGCAAGTTGCTGTGTCTTCTAGCCTGTCCGCGTAATAATTATCAGGATCCCTGAAGACACGAAGGATGTCATCGTGGGTCCACTGCATTGGCTCAACACCATTCATCTCCTCGTCCGAAGCCACCCAAGAGCTATCCGAGCTGTGGACAGAAGACATGTCTCCATCAGACCCTTCTTCATCTGTCCACATGTAAGTCCCATACTCGAAGAGGATTCTATCGCGTGGCCATCCCCTACTCTCGCTAGGTATGCCACCGAATGGCATCCGATGCTCGTCCGACCCGTCGCCTTGGGGGGCGGTATACTCTGGTTGGAGGTCTGCACGCCAGATGTTCATTTTGTCGTGCTTGACGTCAATGCCCGGATACTTGAACTCGGCGTTCACTCCTGCCCATGTGTCGGGGCGCAAGATCCACGGCAGGTCCCGGAAGAACGAGAGCGCGGCGTCGATGGCACGACCGCCTTGGAGGCGAGGAAACATGTATTTCTGATCGCCACTGCGTGCTGCACGTGAGTCTGCAGTTTGCCCGAACGGCGCTATCCCCTTTCTGGTGATACAGTGCGAAGCGTCGCCTCTATGGGGCTTCCAGAGGTCAATCCATCGTACGGTGGGATGGTGCAGCGCTGGGGTGGGCCGCACATTCGACGGCAGCACGAGATGTTCGAGACGTGGGCAGTGGTCGAGTGCGGATTGTATATCAAGCATGAGGTCGCGATGGTCATCCGTGTAATGTGCATGGTCGAGGATATGAAGATAGCGTAGCTGAGCACCGTGCCGGGCGGCGAAGGGTCCAATGCGAGGAGAATAAGATCTCTCCCCCATGTATTGAAAGAGATACGGACTACCGATGCCCAGGAGGGAGATGCTAAACCTTTGGAGGCGAGGCATCTCCCAAGTCGAGGTGATGCGCGTGAAACTGCTTGTTCCTGTGCAGCTCACCAAGCAACTGAAGCTGAGGAGCGAGGGGAATGTCAGCGCCGGGGCGGGTTGCATGACACTGACGAAGGGAAGACTGAGTTCAACTAGGTGATGGCTCGCATCCTCTAGAAAGCGACGTGGGCGTAGCGGTTGCGTTCGAATGTACCAGCCCTCCTCGCCCGGTGTGGCTATCAGCTTGTACTGTTCTGATAGTAAGGCCTCACTGTCGAAGCCTTCGTTCAAGTGCAGTCGGGTGAGGTGCGGGAGCGGAGGGCAAGCGGGGTTCAGCAGAGGTAGGAGCTGCGGAAGGGATATAGGCGCGTTCGTGGCAATGAAAGACACGCTGCGCACGGCCTGGCACAGCTGCAGAAGGAGGGTGGCGTCATTTGCGTATGCCTCTTCGTGATGCTCCGCGACGTAGCAGGCGAAAGTGAGAGAAGTGATGAGAGAGGCAAGCGTCGGTGCGCTCTGCAGCGTCTCGAGAAGTGCAGCCACCTGCCCGACGCTTCGCAGGGCAATGTCCCGATATAGCATCGGATTGGCAGACGCGTACCAGGAGCGGCATACGAGCGGCAGGCATCGCTTGGTTTTCATGTAGATCAACCAGGCATCCTCGCGAACGGCAAGGCCGTGGGTGAGTAGAAAAGTTGGAGCGACTGTAAAGTCGAAGATAGTTTGCAGGATCTCTGCCGGAATGTCACTGACACGCGTATGGACGTCGCTTGTGCATGACTGGAGGGTTAACTGGCCAGATTTCAACTGCAAATACTTGATTGAGCTTGCATATTGCTCACTGTCGCGTTGGGGCCTTTGGAAAGAGCCTGAGAGTCCACAGTCTTGCTGTTCTGGATCTCAACCATAGCCTTTGACTGGTGAAGACTTGGATGAAGATGAGGGAAGGAAACAAGCGAGTTCGGCAACCACCGGCCGCCTCCGTCGCGTGAGAGTTGGTGTGACGTGTCGACGTCACGGGCGCCTAGCGATTCATGAGCTATTCGAACCTGAGCAACCATGTCCTCCTCCTCCCGGCAAGCCGAAGCGATCGCCCAGCTGACAGAGGTCACTGGCGGCGGCTGCACCGATGAGGCCGCGCGTGACATGCTGGAGAGCGTTGACTGGGACGTCCAGCGCGCGGCCGAGCTCATCTTCGACGGCGCCGCGCCTCCGCCTCGTCGTCCGGCTCCCATGCAGCAGTTTGAGGTCGAGGATCCCCCATATGCGACGCCGAAAGCGTCTCCTGTACCTTCGTCCTCAATAACACGCGCTCTGGCGTTCCCCTTTCGCATCCTCCTCTATCCGCTTCGCGCGTTAGCGGCCATACTCCTCCCGCGGCCCGCGTATGCTGCACTTGCGTCCACACTCGCCCGCCTCTCACCAGCTGCTATCTTTCTTGGCGTGTCACACCTGCTCTTTGGACCACCGACGCCGCGTCGCGATCTTCTGCGGCAGCTGGAGGAAGACACTGGCGCCATACCTTATTCGCGGTGGCTCAGCGGCGGTGACAACGCTACGACGACGGGCTCGGAGGCGGGGCCCGGGCCTGCCACCGCGCAACGGCGGGGCGCGCGCTCTCAGCCGCCCTCGGGCGCTATCTTGCCTGACTTCCAGCCCGTGCCGTACGATGCACTGCTTGCACAGGCTCTGACGGAGGCCCGGGTAGCGTGTATCATCCTCATCTCGTCCGAGCATGACGATGTGCCTGCTTTCATCAGGTGCGTAGATTCCTCGATGACTTTCGGTGTAGCTGACAATGCGTAGGACGACTTTGACGGACACCGCCTTCGTGAAGGCATTGCACGACAATAATGTATTGGCATGGATTGGTGACGCGCGCATGCGGGATGGCTGGCAAGGTGCGTGTTGCGGTGTCTTCTGAGGTTCCAATATGCTGACTTCTTTCATAGCGGCGCAGAAGCTGAATGTAACGACATATCCCTCTGTTCTCTTTCTCGCACCACAGCCGGCCGCTCGCGGCGCGCCCACGCTTCGCATCCTCTCCCGTCATGCCGGTGCCGCCGCGACAACCCCCACCGCGCTTACCACACACCTTACCACGACCCTCATTCCTCGCGTCTCGACGTACCTCGAGCAACTGCGTACCAACCCTGCGTCCGCTGGTCAGCCGGCGGCTCATGCAGAACTCGCAGCCGCTCGTCGGATCCGAGCAGAGCAGGATGCTGCATTTGCAGCGAGCGCTGCAAGGGACCGCGAGCGTATCGTCAATGCGATGAACGCCGAGCGCGAAGCAGCAGAGCGAGCGCAGGCGGAGGCGGCAGCAGCAGCAGCGGCCGAGGAGGAGGCACGCAGACAGACTGCCGAGCGCGCTGCATGGCGCGCATGGTCAAGGCGGGAGGTAGCTGGGCGTGCAACTGGCGGTGGACTGCGTGTGGCGTTCCGCCTACCCTCAGGCGCGCGCGCAGTGCAGACCTTCGATGCGAAGGACACGCTTACCGGCCTCTTCTCCTACATCGACGCTCAGCTTCTGGAAGAAGACGGTGATCAAGATTTGAGCGCTTCCACCGCCTCACTGCCGTCACCGTCATCGCGCGAGGAGGCCGAAAAGGCCTTCGACGCGTACCTCGCCACGCACCCCGCGCACTTCCGTTTCACCATGGCCGTCGCGTACCCGCGCGCGCCGATCGCGTGGGCGCCGGGCGTGGCTCTGGCCGATGTGCGCGAGCTGGCGGGCGGCGCGCAGATCGTCGTCGAGCGCGTGTCGGAGAAGCGCTCGGGGCGGGCGTCCGGGGAGACGAGCCGGGCGTCGTTGACTGGTGGTCAAGCGTCGGCGGCGGGGAGTCGTGTGTCGCTGGATTCGTCGAGGAATGGGACACCGGCGAATGGGGCGAGCAATGCGGATGATGATGAGTATCTGACGGAGAGTGATGAGGAGTAGGGCGGTGCAGTATTCATGTTCAGGACGGCTGTCTAGAGTACAGTGTAGTATTGCTCAGCGGTAATCTAAGGCGTGCATGCATAATTGAACACCCCCGAGCTACCTACATACGCTCAGCGGGTCCTTCGTTCCTTTGTCAAGGGTCCTTTCCACTGTCCTTGCTCGGTGCCAGCCAGTTGACATTCGGCGTTTCCCGGTCAGCGCGCCATCACGTGCGAAGGAGGCAAAGCGCCGGCGCCCACACGTGCACCCTTTGTCCTGGACCGTCAAGGTCACACAGCGTGTTCGGTTGTACAAGCGAACCGCCTCACTCTTGCATTACGAGGTCCAGCGCATCTCGGTCCCGATTACCTGAGATGCCGGCCCAAACACATTCACCTGTGGACAATCGTACGTGTCGCACTTCTTCTCTGACTCTCATCCGAAGCCCACACCAAGTACTCAATGCGCCACGTAGCATCCCTCAGTCGCGACCTGCAAGCGTCGCGGCAGACGCCTGCGCTCGTGCACTCCCTCTACGAGCTCAAGAGCTCTGCGCTGAGCCTCGCCGTCGATGATCACCACATCTACTGCGGTAGTCAGAATCACGACATCGCGGTGTGGAATAAGGCTTCTTTCACCTTAAAGCACACCTTACAGGGGCATACCGGGAGCGTGCTAGCGCTCGAGCTTGCCGAGGACAAGAACTGGCTCTTCTCCGCGTCGGGGGACAGTACTATCCGCGTACGCTTCGTGCTGCTTGGCCTTCCGCTTGTGGGGGCTTACTGTTGTCGTAGGTCTGGTCGACGACGACTTTGCTGCCAATATACGTCATATGCCCATACCTGGAGACGGGCGCTGGCGACCTCTTCTCGCTTGCGTGGTCTTCGACGTTGCAGACCATATTCGTCGGCTGCCAAAATACGTCCCTGCAGTGGTATACGTTCACGTCTCGCTCGCTGAACTCCTCTATTCCTGTTGCCTCAAATTCGACTTCCTCGTTGCACGAGCTGAACCCGGGAAGTGGCACCTTGACGCCGGGCAGTCTACAACGCAAGGCGCATAAATTCTTCGATAGCTATCCGCTTCACGAGCGACGTCCTGCCGACATTTTCGCGCACAACTCTGCAGCAGAATTACCAGGGACGCCAGATCCATCCGCGCCTGCTCCTGGCAGTCCGGCTCCGTATGCCTATCTGCACATACCGGCAAGCAACGTCGTTGATTCTGCGCACTACGGGTACATCTACTCTATGGCGGCTATCGAGGACGAGCACGAGTCTGGAATCAAACTGGTGACTGGCGCCGGCGATGAGACGGTGAAGGTGGGCAATATGTTCTTTGCCAGAGTACAGTAACAAACAAGTGCAGGTCTGGAACGTCGCAGAGGACGTTCATACGCCTGATTTACTAGGCGAGTTCAACTGCGGACACGGTGCTGTCTATGCCATCGTCACCACACGAGACACCATTTTCGCCGGCTGTCAAGACGGCTACGTCAAGGTCCTCGACCTCGAAACCAACACCTCCGTCCGAAGTCTCCTGGTAGAAGAGGTATGCTTCCCCCTTATCGATGCCTCGTCCTTCTATACTGACATCAAAATACAAAGGGCGTCGACATACTCTCAATGTCGATGATCAGCACCGATCTGTACACGTGCTCAGCCGATGGGCAGGTCCGGCGCTGGTCCGCGTCCTTCGACTGCACGGCGTCGTGGCACGCGCACGATGGGATCGTATTGTCGTCGATTATCTGCGCGCGGAATCAGTGGGCGCAGCTGCTGACGGGCGGGAGCGACCACTTCATCAAGGTGTGGGAGATTCCCGTGCCGGAGGTGGCGGATGGGAGCTCGAAGATAACGGGCGAGTGTCTGCCGACGTCGTCGACTTGCATGAGTGGGTGCAACTTGTGCGAGAGTCGGATACATGCTGAATTTCCTTAGGCACTGTGCAGTATGCGCTGTCGAAATTCGTGGCCTTTCCGAGTATCAGTAGCGTGCCGAGCCATCGTGAAGACTGCAGGCAGGCCGCGATATGGCTTAAGAAATGTCTCAATCAACTGGGAGCCACCTCAAGCTTGGTACGCGAGGTTGTATCATAGTCGGAGTGCCAAGCTCATATTTTTGATCACAGCTCCCCAATGGCGAAGGGAGAAATCCTCTCGTACTGGCGACTTTCAGCGGCGTGCAGAACGACAAGCCAAAGCCTCGCATCCTCTTCTATGGGTGCGCTCTCCCTGCTTCACCGTAATTTTCCGGCGTCCCGGCTGATGTTGCGTTCAAGGCACTACGACGTGATCTCCGCGCCGAAGGAAGGATGGGAATCGCCGCCTTTCGTACTGACCGGGAAAAATGGCTACCTGTATGGTAGAGGCGTGACGGACGACAAGGGACCGATATTGGCGGGTGCGAATTTCTGCTTTCCCCGGTCCTATGGATGCTTGGACTCACCTGAGTCTGCAGTGGCCACCGCAGCGGCTGAGCTTTTGTCTCGTCGGTCGTTACATGCGGATCTCGTCTTCGTCATCGAGGGTGAGGAAGAAAGTGGCAGCGGTGGTTTCGACGAGGCCGTACGCAAGTATCGGGTATGTAGGCATGAACCTGACCGCAGTGGACATGGATTGACGCACCTTTGGCAGGCTCAGATCGGCAAAATTGATGTTATACTCGTCAGGTAGGCCATCGTTCGGCGACGATATGACCCGCATGCTAATGTCTCGTAGTAATTCGACCTGGATAGGGGAGGAAGAACCTTGCATCACGTATGGCTTGCGAGGCGTCGTGCATTGCGCAGTGGAGGTGCGATTTCTGCGTTCTTTGTCGAAAGCTAAGCTAACAATGGCAGATCACGAACTCCATGCCCGACGTACATTCTGGCGTTGAGGGCGGTAGGGTGAAGGAACCAATGCTCGACATGTATGTCCCTCAGTGTATTGTAAGGGCGATGCTCATGCGCCCTGAATAGGATTAAGCTGCTCTCAACTTTGGTCAAGAATGGCCACGTCGCGATACCTGGTTTCTGTGAGATCATTGCTGCTTGTTCATGGGACGACGCTCATCCATTCCGCAGACGACAGCGTTCGACCAGTGACGGAAGATGAGAAGGCACTCTATGGCCTTCTGTCTTCCATCACGAAGCAACCTGCCTCGTCCCTCAGTGCACGCTGGCGAGACCCATCGCTCACTATACACAACATCGAGGTTTCCGGCCCTGGAAGTACGTATTTCGCTCCTCTTAACCCTCGAAATCGTTGTTGATTCCTCGTCGCAGACGCCACCGTAATCCCAAGCACCGTCCGCGCGCAAATCTCTGTCCGGATCGTCCCCGATCAGAAAATGGAGGAAATCGTACAGTCCCTCCAGTCCCACCTCGAAAACGCATTCACAGCCCTGCAATCGCCAAACAAGCTGCAGGTCAAGATCGAGCATACGGCCGATTGGTGGCTTGGCAATCTCGAGGACCCGTATTTCCAGGCTCTGGAGAATGCGGTGCGAGAAGAGTGGGGCACGGAGCCGTTGCGGATTAGGGAAGGAGGGGTATGTTTGTCATGCTGGTTCGCGATGGTCATTGACGCTGACGGTGTTGTTCGAAGTCTATTCCCTCCGTACCATGGCTGGAGAAGGAGTTTGGCTGCCATGCGCTGCATTTCCCGATGGGTCAGAGCACTGTACGTCTCGCTTACGAAGCCTCGCCCGAAGCGTCGTTGATTTCTCCTCCAGGACCATGCTCATCTACCGAACGAACGTATACGTCTATCGAATCTTGCGCGCGGCAAATCGGTGATAATGCGATTCCTTACTGCCATTGGGACGAGCTAGGGTCTTGTCCTTGCGTTGGCGGTGTTCTTGGTCATCTGAAGTACGATCTGCGACCAGAATAAACGCTATATTTACATTCGTGTTATCTTATGCTACAGTAATACCTATTCCGCTAATAGAGGGAGACTGCTTTGTAGAGAATAAAAGCTGTCTATCAGATGGTCGCGGTCAATCGACATCGCTCAGGTCGGTATCCGAATCACTAGGACCCAGATCATCCCCAAAAGTGTACTCGTAGTACTCCTTACCACTATACCCGCGATAGTGATTCTCCCAGCGCCCCTCGTAGTTCATCACCTCAACGTTTACCTCGTTGAACGGACTATAGGGCACGGAGTCGCCGACTGCCAGTGGATCGTTGCGGTCTTCGTAGCCCATGCGTTCGATGGCCCACTGGCGGCGCTCGCGCTGTGCCCTGGTGGGTCTCTCGGTAGCGAAGGCTTCTTTGACCTCTTCCCAGCCAGTGACGCCGCCCGCGTCTTCGGCGGGTGGG
This sequence comes from Pleurotus ostreatus/Saccharomyces cerevisiae fusant, assembly GCA_024196135.1. NCBI lineage: Eukaryota > Fungi > Pleurotus ostreatus/Saccharomyces cerevisiae fusant. Next base: position 130,081 of record JAMQCK010000046.1, on the reverse strand, counting down.
TAGCCTGGGAATTGGAATATTCAGTTATGGTGTTGCAGAGCAGACGCCGAACGGTCTGATAACTCACCTACGGCTTTGGAGAAAAGAGGACGGTCGGCGCTCGCCATCTTCTCACCTTTGAAGGTGACGAGGTGCTCCCAATTATCCTGGATCCCTACATCAGCAAGACAAACAGACACACGCGCGATGCCACCTACCCCGAAGTCATACAGATAGATCAACGGAATAATTTCGTCATCCCTCTCCACCAAGCTGCGATAGCTCCCTTCCTCATCGAAGACATCCGACAGCTTCATTTCCTTCTCCTGCATGGTCCCCCGAGGGCCCTGCCGCTTTGGCATGCCCGGCATATCGGGCCATTCGTCCAGCTCCTCTCCCTCCGCTAGCACGCGTAGCCACTCCTTGCTAGGATCGATGAAGAAGGTGCCCGACTTGAGGTCCTTGCGGTCGACGTCGTAGAAGGAGAACTGGTGGAGGTGGCAGTTCTGCCAGGGCCCGAAGGCGTATTGGAGAGTGAAGTGGAGCTGTTGAAAGGTGAACCAGGAGGGAATGTCGACGGTGCGCTTGATGACGGGGTTCTTGGAGCGGAGGAGTTTGACTTTGAAGGTGTAGACTTTCCTGGGGTGATTTGGGGTTGGGCATGAGCGAGCGGTTAACGGGATATATGCGCGAGTGACCCACTTTCCGCAGTACTTCTTGTGCCATTCCCAGTCCTGCAAGCGAGAGTATACGCTGGTTAGTGCGCGACTGCGAAGGGTCTATGCAATGTTGGGAACTTACCGTCTTCTGGCAAGTTTGACTGCAATACTTTGTGCGAGGAACGGCATCGCGACATCGACTGCAAACCTTCGTGCCCTCCTTGTTGCACATCATTGCCCTGCACTTCGTTCTTTCGCGATATTCGGGTATAAGTGGGCGAGGCATCGTGAGCTCAATGTGGCGATGAGTGTCGAACGCAAGGTTGAGTTTCCGTTCAGGAGTGTTCGGAGATTGCCGACGGGGGCTTTTGGGTCACGACATCGTGGTGAGTCGATAGCCGAAAGTCAACGCCGACGCGACTCTTCTCGGAGGAGCTCAGCGTACATACAAAATGGAAGGAGCGAAAGGGGGAAGTTTTGTATATTGCTGCAGTAAGTAAATAAGAGCGATACATGAGTGCCAGGGAAGTAGGCTAGAAAAACAAGAGGTCGTTAGACACGGCGACGGAAAGTGATACAAGCTGTTCAAGAGCTTGACCTTCCGTGAGGTTACATGGCTGAAGGTATACAAAAGGACGGTAGGAAGAGCGAGGATGAGATCTCGAAGACGAAGGACAAATTGGAACTGATGAGGTGGTACCTCAGATGCCGTATCTAAGGACGGCGCTGTGTTTCTCCTGCCACTTCTCTGGGTCGTTGAATTCGGCGAGGATCTCTCGCTTGGTCTTCTTCTTTGGCGGTGGTGCCGGTTCTTCGTCCTCATTGTCTTCGTCGGAATCCTCGTCAGGGTCGGCGTACTCCTTGGGCGGGGTTCCTGAAGTGGTTCAGAGGGGAACTGAGTGTCGAGGGCGCGATCGACCTACCTTGAACCAGGGTGAAGATAGGGCGCTCTTCTGTCATCGACTTTTCTCCCTCGTAGGTGATGAGGTGCTCCCAGTTTTCCTGTCACTCGATGTCAGGTGCTGAAGCAGGCGTAGGTTGGAAGACTTACCCCCAAGTCGTAAGTATACACGATCGGACAGGCCGGCTTACCCTCCATGTCAACTACCTCCCTAAACTTCCCATCGTCGTCGAAGACGTCGGACAGCTTTACTTGGTCTTCACGAACGACGCAGTCCTCGGGCACGGCGCCGAACATGGGCTTGAAGCCGTTCCGCGCAGCCTTCACGTGCAGGACCTCGTTCTGGTCGTTGAAAATGTACCGGCCGCCGCGTTTCTTGGCTTTCTGGTTGTAGAAGGAGAACATGTGGACGTGGGAGGAGTCCCAGCCGAAGGCGTACTGGACTACGCAGTGGAGGTCGCGGAAGGTGAAGGAGGCGGGGACGTCGACGGTGCGCTTGATGGGGGGCTTGAAGCCCGTCATGAGCTCGATGGTGAAGGTGTACGCTTTGATGGGTGTGCTACATCTGGGGTCAGCACGCGTCTGTGAGAATGAAACAAGTCACGTACGAGGATTGGGAGGCTTGTGACTGGGACTGGGACTCGGTCTGTGCGACTTGGGAGCGTTTCGAGGTGGACATTGCCATGGGGGCTTGATGCAGGATGCGGAGGGGGGTATCGCTCGTCTTAAATATCTGTGGTCGAGCTCCAACCCGAACGTAAAGACAATGTAATCTGTGGAAAGTGCAGACGCGTCGCGACGCGATCCAGAAATCGACCGGACATTGCCGGAATCGACGTCATTACACCGCGCCAGATCACGCGGCGCGCCACAGATGCGCCCATAACTTTAGGTTGAACCAACCGCGGAGCGACGTGTCCTCTCAACCGGAATCCAAAGTCCAAAGAAAGATGCAGATGATCATTCCCGGTCCTATCAAGCTACAAAGCATACGTCTTATAGCGCATACATGCCTCCTTCCACCTCTCTGGATCGTTCATGACATTCTTGTCGACCTTGTTGAACGGACTATACGGGACGTTGCCGACAGCGATAGGGTCGTTCTTTCCCTCGAGACCCATGCGCCAAATTGTCCACTTGCGGAGCTCAAGGTCGCCTTTGGTGGGGTTTTCGGCGGCGAATGCGTCTCTGATCTCGTCCCAGCCATAGATTCCACCGCAGTCTTCGGCGGGTGGATAGCCTATCGAGGATAGAAGGTTAGTTGAAGATATGCGGTTCTAGGGAGAGAGTAGACTTACCTTTGACTTCGGTAAATATAGGTCGGTCAATGGACAGCTCCTTCTCGCCTTTGAATGTGATGAGATGCTCCCAGCAGTCCTGCGCCACGTTGTTAGCTATTCGAAGCAGGTTTCGTATGGATGCACGTGAGACTTACGCCCAGATCGTAGGTATACAGCAACGGACAAAGCCCGTGGCCCATGTCGACGAGATGTCGGTACTTCCCCCTCTCATCATAGATGTCGTGAAGCTTTAGCTTATCCTCATGTATCACCTTCGGTTTCTCATCTTGCGGAAGGAAGTCGAAATGGTCCCAGTTGTCGCCCGCCGCCTGGACGTGCAACACCTCGTTCCGCGGGTCGAAGCGATAGTAATAGTGGGTGTTCTTCTTCGCCTTTTGGCGATAGAAGGCGAACATGTGGACGTGCGCTTGCTGCCAGCCGAAGGCGTACTGGATGACGAAGTGAAGCTCTTGGAAAGTGTACGAGGCGGGGACGTCGACGGTGCGTTTGATGGGGGGCTTGTGGGAGCCGCTGAGCTCAATGGTAAAGGTGTAGGCCTTGCTTCAGAACGGTCAGTATTCGGCACATTATTGACTGAAGGGTGAGCGTACTTGACGAACTTGCTACGCGACCTGGCAGGCATACTGATACTGAAGCAGATGATGAGGCGAAGAGGGTCATGGTACATATATATGTGAGCGGGCCTCGACCCGAATAGATTTCACGTAAAACCATTGGATCTCGTTCAAGACGCGTCGCGAGAAACTCCAGAAAGTTGGAGTTCAACACTCGTCGGATATTGCCGCTACTGACGTCACACACGCAGCGATCGGCCCGCCCGTACCGGTTGCTTCTGTACGGCACGTTCAGCGACGGACGCCTGAATTCCCCTTGCTTTTCCCTCTCATCTGAGATCGCAATATCCTGAAGAGCTCTGAAAGCATTCCCGTAACGCTGCTTCTTGGTCTCGTTGAAAAAAGCGATTTTTGTGCTTGTCGATACCAGTACTGCGCGCAACCCCTTGACGAGCGTCGAGCATGGTCGACCAGGAGCACCTTCACCCGACATCCTTCCTAGATTTTGCTGCGCCATGAGCGCGGCTGGCTCTGGTGGTACAACCATGGTGGCTATGGGCCTTGTACTTTGACATCGTACGGGGTGGACTGTCTGTCACTACTTAGGTGCGCAACGTGATTGTCCTCGCCTTTTATCGAACACTCATCCTTGACTAGCAGCGGTGCAAGTGTACTTCCTAGGAACTATGCTCCCGTGGTCTAGCAAGCGGCCAACTGTCTGGTCTCAGGATACCTTGAAGGCGCTTTCACTGACGTCGACACTGTCACTTCGTTCCCGACAATGTCAAGTCTTTCCCCGGGTCGTGCCCCTCTCCTCATCCCCCTTCACTGCCCGTCTACCTTCCCGCCCCGAGCAGCATCATGCTGTGCGAGCTGCTTTCTGTCTCGTTCGCTCATACTTTCGGCAAGCGCTAGGAGGCGAAGGGCCGCATTAGTCACGATATCCTAGTATGTTCAATTGCCCCCCGCCGCCGCACTTGCCTGCCTGGCTCAAGGCGGGCATAGCGCCCATCATGCTCTATCCACCGGTGCTGGCAATGTGAGTCTTTTGTTCGGGGTCAGGGATTTTGCGCTGATTACCTGTCGCAGCACCGATGCCAACCGCGTGTCGCGTTATCGCGATGAAAATTTGCCTGCAGGGCAGCTCGGTGGGCCCGCAACATGGACAGGCATAGCATATACGTCGTAGGGTACTTTGTGTGTCGTAGGAGTAGATCGAATAGCATGAGCGAATCGGGCATACTGTGACCGGTCTGCTATCCCTCTCTTCCGCAACGACCATCATCCTTTGGTATACCCGCGATTCTGAGGACCGCTCTCAGACGCTTCGTTAAACTGCGCGGTCTTTGACAATGGTGGCTACGCCAGGCTTGCCCCCAGCTCTGCTTGCTCAGGTCCCCGTCTCGCAACCGGCGCACCTCGAGGGCGATAACTCTCTTGCCACTGAGATTCTCCCGGGACCGCCCTCTGTCCAGTCAGCTAGACTGGCGGCGCTGAAGCGCGATCCCCATAGCAAAAAGGCGCAGTACCTGTATCTGCCAGCAGCCGATCCTGGAACGAGTTATGCTGGCATCGCCGGCTTCGGCTTCGCTAACGAAGTCGACGAGCCCGTTGAGACCAACGGTAAACGCTCAAAGACTGCGGCAGGGTGAGTCCCCAGTGCCTATCCTACTCGATAGCTTGCTGACCGTTTGCTCGTCCTGATTCCTCCGACTACGTCGACCGGTCCACCTGCGTGTGTGCGGCTTGCTCCCTCCCGTTACGGTGTCTGCCGCATCCGTCACGTCTCTAGGTCCTCTACCCGTGCCCAGCGTGCCTCTGCTCGTCACCTCACCGCCGCTCCCCGACCCATTGACGAAAATCCGCCGGAGGAGCCCATGACCCAGCCGATCGCCCCTGCGGAGCTCGAAGCCATCGCGGCCGACGCCTCGCAACCGTCACGATCACATTCCGTCGAAGCGCCCGCCGCGGACGCCTCTGCCAGCGCTCCCGCGCGCCCGAAGGGCCGACCCAAGGGCAAGGGCAAGGACCGGGAGGCGAGCCATGCTGTGAAAGAGGAGTCGAAAACGGTGTCGCCCGAGCCTCCGGTGCACGCGGTGCGGTCACAGTCCCTCATGTCCGCCACCCTCACTCACTCCTCCCTGTAGCATCGGAACGAGGACTACTGCTCTTCGTGCCATTCCGGTCAAACTTCGGGCGGGGCCTCCTTCGTATACTGCGACGGCTGCCCCCGCGCATTCCACATATCCTGCCTCGATCCGCCGAAATCCTCGATAGACGAAGAGCGCTGGTTCTGCGTATCTTGTACGGCGAAGATGGTGCGTGGCCGTCCTGCCGCTCGTCGTCGAGGTCGTGACACGTTCCCAGAACCCACCACGTAAAACACCCCCGCATATGCTGTCATCGATTATCGACCTTGTCGAGTCGAGCAACGCCACTGAGTTCCAACTCCCGGAGAGCATTCGAACCTACTTCAAAGACGGTGAGCTCGATAGTTGTCTTGCGATGCCAGTGCTCAATTATCCCTCATTCAGTGACGACGGGCCCGAGAGGCATGTATCTGGAGACCACGTCGATCAAGCCACATCGTCCCAAGTGCGTTTTGCTTCATCTTGAAAAACGCCCATTCTAAGCCACCGCAGTCGGCAGGGCCAGCTGGAAGAACGAGATCCATATCGACTGCGCGATCGGAACGGCAATCCCGTCCTTTGCTACGCTTGCGGATTGTCCGCATTGCCAGACGGCGCCGTCAATCGCGCTGATACGCCTGAGCACCCCTCCTCTGCATCTGCAGTATCGCAACAGGCGCGTTGGAAGAGCATCGTCTCGTGCGACTTTTGCTCCTCCCACTGGCATTTAGACTGCCTTGACCCGCCGGAGGCCATGCCACCCTTGTCGAAGAAATGGAAGTGCCCGAACCACGCAGATAGAATTGTGGTACGTGCCTGTGCCGTGCTGCTTCTTCGCCTCTAATATATAAGTGCAGAGACCCAAGAACCGGATACCCAAGGACGCCAAAGACGAGGAGATCCTGCACACAGGACAGTTCAACAACGGGAATATCGAGATCGTGCCCATGGAGCGCAATACGAGCCAACAGTCGAACAAGATGGACGTGGACGAGCTCACGATCAATGGCAGGAGATATCGAGTGCCAGAAGAGGTCATCGTCCTCGACTTCTGGAACAAAGTGGCGACCAATCCCCCGAGGTGCGTGTTCAGCAGGTTGCTCACGTTTCTTCGCTAATTGCCAGCAGAGACGATTCTCACCTGGACTCCTCGTCCCCTCTCACTTCCTGCTCCGCGCTCAGTGAGGAGATCAAGGACCATTCAGTCGTCCATAGTCCGCCTAGGCAACCTAGCAGAAGGGACGAGTTGGAACAATTTGCGCAGGTACGGTGCATAGACCTGTCGATCGTGGCGTTCTCTAACCCGACTGTAGCTACTTTCCAGCATGCCGCAGCTGTCCGTGTCGTCTGCTCAGCCAACTCCTCCCGCCCCACCACCTGCTGCTCAACCGCCGGGTCAACAAGGTCCCCCTGCATACCCGTCTTTCACTCCTTGGGGTGCCAATCCCTCGCCTCCTGCATTCACGCCATGGCCGTCATTGATACCGCCTCTTATGCCTGCTGCTTACCCGCCTGTCCCGCCCCCCGCCACTGTACCGGTGAAAGAGTCAAGCGCTCGAGGGCGCTCCGCGAAGAGTCAAGGGAAGCAGCGTCAGCAGGCGCCGAAACCCATACCTCCTCAAGCAAACCAGGATATCGTCTTCCACCCTCAGCCTTTGCCTGCCCCAGTGGCAGCAACAAATGTGCGGTCGCCGTGTACGTGGCTGAGATCTCTGTCTGACGTCTTTCTGTAGGGCACCGCACCCCGCATCATAGGCTACTCGAACGGCGTGAAAGAGGTCCAGAGTGCAACCGGCGTTCGCAAGCGCAAGAAACCGACACCCTTATCTGTGCCTCCAAGCACGAGAGAGCTGCGCAGAAAGTCGGTGCCAGCGAGGGAGAAGGATCCCGACTCGTCGTTGTCGAGCCTGTCCTCCTTGGAAGACGTACGTGATCGTCCTCGCGGCTTCAGGACAGAATTCTCATGATTGGCGCAGCTTCAAGACCGCAAGCCGGACATCACAGTGGAGTCCATCTCTGCCACTGCGATCGCGGCTCGGCAGAAGGCCTCTGCCCCACCGGTAAGAAACCCTAGTCATCCTTTCGACCATCGTATTGAACGCTCTATCAGGCCGCTGTACCTGCACCTGCAGGCTCTGGACCACGTCAGGTAGGGCGCGCCACAGATAAGCACCCGTGATTGGCTTACGAACCTCACTCCAAAAGGTGAACGGACACGCCGGTCCTCCCAACGGGGTGGCCGCCCCATCGGCGACCGTGCCCGCGCCGACGCAGGGTGCGCAGGACGAGAAGAAGACGCGCGGTGCCCGAAAGCGGAAGGAGCGGACGGACGAGGACGGCGCGCACATTGGGTGGCGGTCCAAGGCGAGCCCGGGCGTCCAGAAGGCGAAGGAGGCGCGGCCTGTGAGCGCGAAGGAGAAGAAGGCTTCGCGCCCGGTCTCGGGCGCAGCGTCGGCGGATGCGAAGGCGGCGCCCTCCGCGCCACCGACACCGTCGCGGAAAATTCGGCTGCCGCGGTTGACGAGCTTGAACAGTTCAGCGTCGATTGTGACTGCAGCGCCGGTTTCTCAGCCTGCAGTCGAGGCGCCCAGCCGTTGAGGCGGATGGGTGTATGCATATGGGTTTAATCATGATGGACATGTCCCCTCCAATAGCGTTATACGCTTTCCTTGCAAGCTTATTTATGCATACGAGTACACATAGCAGGATACTTGTAATTGCCCATGCATTTTAGATCGTGTATGTGTCTACATAGGTTATCGTAAAGCGACCACGCGATGACCGTGGCCAAAAAGTGTCTGAACGAGTGAGGGTTTTTACATTGGGAGAGCACTCTATCGACAAGAAGTCCCAGGTAGTGCTAGCGTGTATAGTAAGCTACATGTGGATGTTCTACAGAGTCCGAGGTTAGGGACAATGGGGTGTTTTTGGCGTTACATTTGCGATAAGTCTGGTTGAGTCGGACGTTTAGCTCGAGCGGGGACGGATATCCTGCCGTCCCGCGATGATGATTGATTATTGGTCTCCCGACCGGCCAAGCGCTCCCCGAAGGCGTCGCGTGCATCGTGTATGTTGACGGTCGACGGTTCAAGGAGGATGCTCTGCGCGCCCTATCACTCGGGCGCGCAGGGCCACTGGCATTTTCTGCTTCAAGATTGGAGTTGGGGAAGGCCTGTGTTAGGCGTCCCCTCACGTCGCGAACGCGGCAGGCAAGCGATCGTGGCCACAAAATCGCGTTTTGGCTCCCTTAGCCTGACACTGAGATGGTGATGAGCACTTAGGTGTAGACCTAAATGAACGTCCACTTACTTTCTGCTTCGACGGTCAGAATGCCCTTGTCCCTCAGCAGAGGCATACGCTCGATGATAGCCTCCTTGAACGCCTCGAGGTCGGACGGGCAGACCATCACCTGAAAGGTGAGGCGGACTTGCTGGAGGGGGTCGATGCGCGCAAGCAGCCCGTCGACGGCGCGGAAGCCGTCGAGATCGCTGTAGTCGCGGATCGCGATCGTGGTTTGAAAGGCGATTTCCTGGAGCGTCTCGGAGACGTGCAGGGGCTGCAGAAGGCCGCGCAGCTGCTCGAAGGGGTCGTGATTGCGCGCGGTGTCGGTGTGGTTGATGGAGAGGTCGAGCGTGAGCGACTGCAGGCGCGGGTGGCGGCTGAGGTCGATGGGGTACGTGCCGTCGTGGGGTGCTAGGGGGTATGTCAGTTACAGTCCGGCAGATAGGGGCGGGGTAAGGAGGCTACTCACAGAACCAGGGCGGTGTCATGTTGAAGCGCTCGAGCGAGCTTGCGCACAGCTGCAGGAGCTGCGCCGTGCGGTACTCGTCGAGCTCGTGGTTACTGTTGGCGAGCAGCTCCTGGAGCTCGCTGAGCTTGACGGGGCAGTTCTCGTCGACGAGATAGGCGACGAGCTTGAGCACTTCCTCCGCCTGGAGGTAGAAGTGAAGCGTGTTGAGGCGCGGACCCGTAGGAACCCCTTCCGCAGGGGGCGCGCCGCTGGACGTGCCCGATATATTCGACTCGGGCGGGTCGTTCGGATGCGCGGCCATGTGCTCGTCCTGGCCCTCCGGGTCGTTGTCGTCCATCGAGCCGAAAGACGTAAACCACAGCTTCCACGTCTTGAGCGAGTGGAATGCGGCCATGAGGCGGAGGTCCCAGTTGCGCACCTTGCGCAGCTCGAGGTACTCGAGCGAGGGGGCCGCGACGAGGAGCGCGCGCCGCAAGGACACGGAGAGGATGTTCCAGTCGATGAAGCGGCCGAAGGAGAGGGACTTGAGGTTCTTGAGCGCGCCGAGGACAAGGGGGAGCGTGCGCTCCTTCGTGACCCAGGCAAGCTCCTTGATTCCCATGAAGGGGAGCATGTCGTCGGGGATATCGCGGACGGACGCGGGGTCATCCTGGCCTTCTTCTATGGTCAGGTCCTGCACGTAGGCGGCGAGGTGCGGGCTTCCCTCGAGTAGGCGGTGGAAGAGCTGGCAGGGGTTCATCCGGTTCGAGTCCGCCTGCACGCTGGATACCTCCAGCGGCTTGAGGGTGACCATACGGAAGAGGAATTTTTGGGAAGTCTTTGCGAACGCCCTCGAGACCAGCGAGCATGCCCGCAGGCTCGTTGGGTCGTCGAAGAGGTAACCGATGATAAGATCATAGATTTCCTCCGAGAGAGTGGGGGATGGGTTTTGCGATCCTCGGGTAGTCTCTGGAGACGCTGATTTTTGGCCTCGGTGGTCTCCACCTCCACCGTGAAATGGGGTAAGCTGCGCGTTGGGGAGATCTGGCATAACAGGGCTCGTCGTCGTTCCTCCGCTGGCTTTTTGTAGGCGCACGGGCACTGCCACATGTACAGAATTCTTCTCCGCACTGCGGAATTTGGTGGAACGGGCTGGAATAGTCTCACTTTGTTTTCTGTCGTCGCCGACGCCCGACTCTGGGGCTGCAATTGGCGGGGCGCTGCGCGGCGGCGGGCAGAGGCAAGACGGGCAAGCGTGCGTTCATGCGATAGCAATTGTACAAGTGTAAGATACTGATGACATCAAGAAGAAGAGAGAAACAACAACAGAAGGACGCGTCACATTCGCATGACGGTGCCAATTCCCATGCTCTCTGTAGGACGTGGGGTCGCTCCAAGGCTAGTGGCGATGATGACCCCTGGCGGTTTTTCCCAATGGTTGAGTTGCTTCGACTAGAAGCCCCGTCCACGGCCACGGCCGCGACCACGACCTCTGTCCATCCCGCGTCCCCGTCCACGACCGCGTCCACGCGCGGCATCCTCCTTGCGCTTTCCTTTCGGCTTGGGCGCGTCATCGACAAGCAGAGTATCGAGAGGGAGTGCGTCGGGAAGTATGAAGTATCTGCGGACGCGTTAGGCACTAAGGACCAACAAGACTAGGAGCTGAACGCACCTGATCGTGTTCCCTCGTAAGCTCAACGAATCCAAGTGTGCCGGGTCACGATTGCGAGTTGTCATCTTGACTGTCTTCAGGTGGGTGTTCATCTGCATGTCCACGCCTGGGTAATGCAAGATCGAAGGTCATATAGAGGCGCGCAGTGGAAAAGAGCAAAGATCGCGTTCATCAGTGAGGGATGGGTGCAGCAAGACAAGATACGCACCAGTGATAGTGCCGTGCACCACACTCCCGTTCTTCAGCTCGATGGACACCGTCTCATTGTTGAGCTTCATAAGAAATCTGCAGACGCGCAAGGTCAATCCATGATCAGTACAGGACCGCGGGGGAACGCACCTGACGAGCTTCATCTTGGCTATCTATTCGCTGCGCAGAGGACCCTACGTCCTGCTTTGTTTGTCAAAAATTGGGAGTCGTCGTACGCGACGGCGACGCGGTGCAGCAGCGGCGGGGAGCTGAGGGGGAGGAAAGCAAAAGGCGAAACACGTGCACCTGCCGAAAAAGGATGAACAACGCGTGACGATAATTTGTTGCCGTTTGCTCTCACCCCTCGCTCATGTTCATGTCGTCCTTCCGCCCGCTCATCGCGATATGTGGCACCACTGGCGTCGGGAAGTCGAAGTTGGCAATTGAACTTGCTCGGGCGCTCTCCCTGTGTCCGCGTGGGCAGGCGCCATGGCAGGGCGCGAAGGTCATCAACGCAGACTCCATGCAGGTCTATGCTGGTCTGGACGTTCTTACGAATAAAGTTCCTTTACACGAGAGAGAGGGGGTGGAGCACCTCCTCATGGACTTTAAGCGCCCAGGAGAACAATACATTGTCGGACAGTGGGTGCAGGCCGCCATGGACCTTGTCAGTATATCGTGCCACAAATTCAAACGTCTTTTAGGCTGAAAAGGCAGGTTTTGTAGATCGATGATATGCACCGACGACGGGAGATACCCATTGTTGTCGGCGGAACGTCCTACTGGATACAGCACCTTCTCTTCCCTGGCCGACTGGCTGGCGAAGAGGTTTCTTCGTCTCCACCTGCCGTTCGCATGTCTCTTGAGGTGCAGCAAGCACTTGACACGCTACCTCCACATTTACTAGACCTTTGGAACGACTTACCGCAAGAGGCGACTCTCGTTTACTCTGCTGGTGCAGGACTTCACATGCACAATCTCTTGACTGCGCTGGACTCCATCGTTGCGGCTCGGTGGCACTGGAAGGATACGCGCAAGGTCATACGATGTTTGAACATTATCAAGGACACTGGAAAGCGTCCGAGCGACATCTTTGACGAGCAGTCGAAGGACGTACCGAAACCACGGTAGGTTGCTCCGACGACGTTCTTTGGTCAAACTGAGCTTCATCCAGATACGACTCGCTATGCTTCTGGCTATATTCTGACCCCGAGATCCTAAAACCCCGCCTAGATAGTCGGGTGGATGCGATGCTCGAGGTACATATATATGTCGACACGCCCCGGCTCGCGGCTAACTGGGTTATAAGCAAGGTCTCCTAGACGAGGTCCGTGCCCTCATCGATATCTCCAACGATAACGCCGGCAAGCCTCAACCTGATGACGTCGACTTCACGCAAGGCATATACCAGTCAATCGGTATGCGCGTCCACTCCTCTGTACTCGTGAATTTCTCCATCCGTTTTCCATGACTCTCCCCCCTTCAATCCCTCGCGAGCGGTCCACTCACAGTCACAACAGGATACAGAGAATTCTACGCCTACCTCACCAACCCGCACGCCTCCACAGAAGACCTTGCAAAAGCGGTGGAGGACATGAAGACGTCGACGCGGCAGTACGCGAAGCGCCAGGTGCAGTGGATACGGAATCAGCTGAGACCGGTGGTGGAGGGGTCAGACCAAAGCGAGCATCAGGCGCGAATGTATTTGCTGGATGCGACGGGTGAGTGGTGGAGTCAGCGATAAGGGAGTGAATGTTGATGCTATTGGATGTAGATCTGGATCGTTGGGACGAGGAGGTACGAAGTAAAGGACTAGAGGTCACGGAAGGTACATCCTGTGCAGAGCACCAATCGATCATACGCTAACGTCTACAGATTTCCTCGAGAGCCGTCCTATGCGCGACCCTTGCTCGCTGTCAGACACAGCACATCATATTCTATCCACCGGCCGTAAGGCGCTAAGGTACGTTCTTCTTCCTACTCCTCATCCACCGTCTTCTAACCCCCTCGTCCTCTTCATCGTCCTCCTTGTACCCCCTTCGCCTAACCCCACCCTCCCAGCCCCACCGCCGTCCTCGAAGCGCGGCGAAAGCGGACATGCACGGTTTGCTCCATCGACCCCGACAAGCCGGTCATGATCGACGAGAGCGACTGGGACGTGCATGTGCGGACGCGGTCGCATAAGCGGCTGATTGGGCGGGAGGAGAGGTTGAGGAAGATTGCGTACTATAAGGGGTTGAGGGGGGCGGGGAAGGCGCGGGAGGTAGAGCACAAGGTGGAGAGGGAGGAAGGGGGAGAGGGGCTCACCTGATACTGCCTTTGATTAATTTGCGGCTGAAGTGAGTACCAGGTGTACGGCCTGCTGCTCATTTCGGCAATAAATGACCGAGGCCTGATCAAAGTTGCGCGTGCCCGTGGGACTGGAGAGCCTGAGTCAGTGCTCGGCGGTTGCCGGTGCAGTGTTGCCTTCGTCCTTCTTCAGCCTTGGTCGCCCTGCAATCGCCGACCCAGCCCCCGCTCAATGAACATCGGACTTGCCTTTCTCGTTACGAAACCCAACGTGCTTGCCTAGGAAGGCTCGCGCTGATATATCGATTGACAACCGCAATGGAAGGCCATTCAGCAACGGGCCTGAACGCTGAGGCTGAGCTCTGGTCGAGAGCTTAACCCTGGCTAAACGTTGGTGGTCCATTGTCACCGGCATATGCATCGCATCAGTTTGGCCCCCCACTGTATACCGGACCACAGTAAGGTGCGTCAGCTCAGCCTTTGCACCTTCCATGTCCTGTGTACTTGCGTATTGACATCGTGTTGGACCGTAGAAGTTGCTTCATTGCGGAGCCAACGCGCTTCAATCAGGGAATATGAACAAGCCATTTGGCGTCCGTAACGGCAGATGCTAGTACAGCCATTGGAGGTACGTTACAGTCGCGCGATTGTGATCAAGCCGTCTGTTCCTTCCTGGCTCATCCCCTCTATAGGCCACTAGCACCCGCGGGAGATTTCCTCCGCCGAGTCCCTCAACCTCCTGCATGATGGCTTCCTCCGACAATCCGTACAACGCGCAGGCAGACAGCCCTCCTGGGCATGTCAGATGGAATACCGACGTCCATGGTCCTTCGCCTCGGGGGCCTGCTTCCCTTACTCCTAGCGCGAACGTACACCCAGGCGATGATAATACCGACGCCGAAAGAGGGCGCGGGGCCAGAGATGCCAGACCCAGTGGAAGTTCGCCGGCCGAGGAGAGATATAGGAATCAGAGACGGTACACGCCCACCGACGTCAACTACAAGGACAAATACGAGCCTGACCCTTACGGCGAAGAGCTTGACCCGAAGGCTCGGGTGTGGAGCGTCTACAACGATGAAGCTTGGAGAGCAGATGGGGAGCAGACACAGCGCCTGAATGGGACTCTCGACGTCCTCTTAGTATTTGTGCGTAGTCCACTCTCGCTTGGTTGTCGATCAACTTACGGCGCATAGGCGGGCCTCTTTTCGGCTGTGATCACAACGTTCGTCGCTCAAAGCTCGCTCAAACTGGAACCGGACTATGCCCAGATCACGGCGTCGCTCGTATACGAGATGGTCCTGGTGCAGAGGGCGATGAGGAACGGATCCCCTGTCAACGACGTTCCGAACTCTCAGCTGGTATTCGATTCAGAGACGTACAGGACTCCCGATCTATGGGTGAATGGACTATGGCTCACCAGCTTGACCCTATCCCTGGTGACGGCCCTTGCGTCTGTACTAGCAAAACAATGGATTCAAGTCAGTGCAAATCCTGGACGCAGTTTCCGTTACTGAAGTACTGATGGCTCGCCAGTACTTCATCTTGCCCACCGGAACTACACCTCGAGAACATGCGCATGTCCGCCAATACCGTCTCGACAATTTCAGGCGCTGGCATGTGCCCTTCATCATTGGCCTCCTCCCCGTGCTGCTCACGTTCGCGCTCTTCTTGTTCCTGGCTGGCCTCGCGGTATATACAACGCCCGGAAACTCCACGATATCGTTCATCGTCATCGGCTTTTCCGCTGCCATCACACTCGTCTATGCCATCAGCATCGTTTTGCCCATCTTCATCACGCAATGTCCCTACAAGACGGCCATCTCCGACTACATCATGATCCTACCCCGCTTGCTCTACAGCATCGCCAAAAGCACGGATGGCGTTGACTTCCCGAGTCAACTGATGGCTCTTGATCCGCAACCACCACCTTCGGCCTCCGCGCCATCGCGCCCAACCCCAGCCACCCTATATCAACTCATTCTCGATGTCCCACAACCTAAGACGAAAACCGCCAAAACGTGCCAAATCCCAATCGCCACCTGGAACCTCATTCGAAGCCTCGCCACTGCCTTAGGGCAACAACCCGCATCCCCTGATACCGACGCGATCACCAGCCTCACAAACAAGATTGACGCCCTCTCGGCAAGGATCGAGACATCGCTCACCAACCCGCCACCCAAACCGACGTACAGCACTGTCGCAGCACTCCCCCCACGTGCAAAAATCGCATCGACAAAGGGATCGGTGGCAGCCACCATCGATCGCACCCCTGCGCCCCGGGCAACCGACGCAGACGTTCTCCTTGTACCCACCGACCGGCGACACCCCCCATTCCAGACGGATGCGCCTGCCGCCATCCGTTCCCAATGCAACACACTTCTCCGCTCCCTCGACATCACATACCCGGACCCCACCACCGGGGCTCCTGTCCACCCCTCCGTACGTGCCGTCGCCAAGCTGAGGAACGGGAACATCCGTCTCACTGCGCAGTCCGCCACGGAAGCGCGACTTCTCGATGATCGGTCGACACTCTGGCTCCCCTCGTTCTCGACGAACCTCCACGTCCATTTCCCTACGTACCCCATCGTGCTACACCGTGTTCCCACAAGACTCAATCTGATCTACGATGCGAACTCGAACGAGGAGATCGACATGGACTCTGACCTAGCCAAGCTGTTCTTGGAGAATGATGTGGCTGCACCCGGCCTCATTGAAGCTCTGAGCAGCGTCCATTGGCTTAGTCAGCAATCCATTGATCAGCTCCGAGCCACCAAGCCGTACGCCTCCCTCGTTGTGCACCTCGCCAGCGAGGAGATTGCCAATGCGTGTATCGAGAATCAGCTGGCTTGGGAGGGGGCCTTCCTTCGTACTGAGAAGTACCGTTCCCGCCCCATCCAGTGCTACAACTGCTTCCAGTTTGGCCACATGGCTGCGCAGTGCCGTCGCCCTACCGTGTGCGGTACCTGTGCCGGCCCTCACCGGGCTCCATGCCCGTGCCCCAACCCGACTCCCTGCAAGGATCGCACAAAGTGCACCCACACCATGAAGCGTTGTTGTGCCGTCCGCGGATGCGGAGCTGCTCACGCAGCTACCTCGCCTGATTGCCCTGTTAAGCAGGCTCTCTTTGCGCAGGTCGCACACGCTCACGCAGCCACTGGGCCATTTTTCTCGTCGAGAAATTCCAGTACTTGATCCCAGACCCGGAAGAACCCTCAGATTCATGCCAAGCTCACTGTTACCTACGTTCACAGTTATCACTACTGTTTCCTCCTTCCGAGGGCGGCCTCGTGCCAGGATCGTCTAGCCGTTCACTTTTACCTATCACTCACTCACACACCCACCCCACACGTACCTATGTACTCACCCACCCGCAGCAGACCACCGCGTACTTTTGGTGCGCGGTGGGCGAAGCGTGCCACATGGGCCGGAAACGGCCCGAAGCGGCCGCTATAAGCCTGGATTCTACCTACCTACCTACCTACCCGAGTCAACTGCAGAAATCGTATTTTGAGGAGCAAGAAAGGGCCGCCGTGCGACGCCAGTCCATACATCTGACGGAAAGCGCTCTAGATTGGCTCTATACGTCCTCTTCCAATGCCTCTGCAGCTACGATATCATTGCAGGCAGCACTTGTCCATCTCACACAGAGCGATCGCACGGGCCTCAGCATCCAGTCGGCGTTCCTGTGCTCCATCGGCGTAATCCTACTTCCGTCGTGGAGACAGCTTTATAGGGAGGTATTCGAATTGAAAGAAGATGGTCCTGAGCTGCAGCTCGGGCCTGACACATATCTGGTCACACTGACGAGGGATGTCCTCTCGCGTGGCAGTAACCGCTTCGCAGAGCGGTGGAAGTCGCTCGGCCAGACGGCACGATGGCGATCGTACGGTGATGACCTGCGCAATCTAGTCTCGTAAACCATCCTCCAGTAAACTGGAGTCTGGAGCCATATCCGGGGCAGGTCGCAGAGTCGGCGCGGAGTTTGAATTCGATTTTGACGCCAACGTCCACCGTTCGAATCCGCTGAAAGTCAGAGGTCGCAGCAGGCGGTGGGCGATCGGCATCGCTCGGCAGGCCCAAAATTTCAAACTCCGCGCCCACTCCTCGACATACCCTGTATATGGGGCCAGACTAATCTGGCCTACGCGAGGTCACCTTCATCATCATGCATGTACGCGAACTGTCCCAAAGGGATCCGAAGAAGTCGCGAGATCTGCTTCACGACGTCCAGCGCCTGTTAGAAGACTTGATCCCTCTGCTGCCGAAGCTCTTCCTGCACCCGGTCGTTTGGCGTGAACTGGAACTTGCCACCCTCTACTGCCTCTCTCTCGACGAAGTCAAGGGGACCTCGCTACCTGGACGGACTGAGAGTCTCGAGCTCCCTCTGAGGGCGACGGGCGATGCCTTGCAACACGCACCCATGACCCTGGCCGAGTACACCAGAGTGCGTCGTGGGAAGAAGGGGAAGCAAGTGAAGGGAGGAGAGGAGAAAGTGGCGAAGGATTTGCAGAAGCTGCAGGACGCTGTTCTCCCGGCGCTCCTGAAGCAGGCGAAAGAAGCAGATCATGCCAATGAATTCAATACTACCCTCGAGCACAGCGTAACTCCCCTCCTCAGTGCATTCCTAGAATTCGCCTTGACAACGTCTCGCGGCGTTGGGCGCCGCATGTTGCGCCTGTTTGCTTCTATCTACCGCGACACGGCTGGTCCAACAACACAGGCCCCCGAGAATAATGTTCAGCGATACCCCGTCGCTGAAGACGGCCTCACAGGCCGGCTCGAAGAGGGCGGTAGCGAAGATATTCACTTGGCACCAGAGGAGACGAACACTGGTATCGATGGGGGCGAGGAACACGGGGCGCACGACGATACAGGCGCGCCGTCGCCAGTGCACGCTCCAGACACTCAGCGTGGCGGGCTCGAGAGCCCCACGCCGGGGACACAGGCCGAGGGCGTCACCGAGCATGTCACAGACGTCGCTCGAAATCCATCTGCGACCGACGACCCTCGCTTTGACGATCCCAGACCATCTCGCGCGGTTGCTGGCCCGGATCTGCGTGCGCAGGGAACCGATTCGGAGGAGGCCCCAGCTGCGTTGGATGCAGACTCTGCGGAGCAGCCCATAGTACTACCATGTGATCCGCTACCGCTCAACGAGCAGCCGGAAGAAGATGCTCATTGATTGTGCAAAATGCATCGAGTTCGGTGGACGAGCGCATGCAGATGACTCTACGGACTCTGGTACTTACCACCTGTCCGGGCGAATTCAGACCAGATTACTCGGACGCACGCAGATACGTATCCTGTTCTACTCGTTATGGCCGTTCTCTTCCCGACTTCTTTCAGATCTTTGTACTGACTTACATATGGACCGTGTTGCGTGTATCTCGTTTCGTTTCCCTGTGGCTCATCCGGCACTGTCGAACAGTTATGTACTCTTGATACGATCCATATACATACGACTCGTATGCTTCCAAAGGGACTGTAACGCTACTACTACATACGTGATTAACTTTCTTGGGACTCGGCCCACTGCGGCAGCCATTCCTCCCAATCCGCCCAAGGGTCTGCCATCATCAACTCCGAGTCCTCGACGCTAGGCAGTCGCGGACAGAGGACGCGCGACAAGACATGCATCGGGCCATTCGCGGTGACAATATCGGAGGTGAGGACGTGGACGCCGTCAACGGTGAGTCGAGAGATGGTGCGCGGTGGCTTGTCGTGCGCCTTTCTTCCAGAACCGCGAGGTGGCTCGTCGTGTCTCTGCTTCCCTACGCCACGAGGGGGAGGATGGGGCAGGGTGAAGCGCTCGACGCGAGCGTGCAGAGGCGCATCTGCGAGAGTGGGCACCTGAGCGTCCAGAGTAGAGATGAGGGCGTCGGGCGAGGGTTTGGGAAAGTGAGGGGGTCCGCGGGGCGGAGGTGGTGGAGGACGATGGTGTGTATGGTGGCGCTCATCGGGATGGTGTGGGGGCGGCGGCGGGCGGCGGTCGTCCTCGCTGTGGTGTGGGCCCGGATGGTCGCCGTAGAAGGGTGGTGGGGGAGGAGGGGAATGCTCGCCGCGGAACGGAGGCCGAGGGTGATGGCGGTCGCAATCCGGAGGCGGAGGACCGCGGTTCGAAGGCGAAGGTGAACCGCGGTGCGAGGGTGGAGGTGGTAAGCGGTCGTCATCCTCGGAAGGAGGGCCACGCATCAGTTGCTCCGGGCGTGGTGGGTACTCGTCGAAGTGCGGATGGTCGCCATGGTCTTTCCAAGGGCCGTCACCGCGGAACGGCGATGGTGGGTGATCTCCGCGGAAAGGGCAAGGTCCATCTAAAGGTGGAGGCGGTGGGGGAGGATGGCCGCCTTCCCAACCATGACGCGGGCGAGGCTCGCGACCCTTTCTTTCTCCCCTACCCTCATCTTCGCGGAAATCGGGCGCTCGGCGGTCTTTAGGCTTACGATTGCCACCGCGGCGGGAAGGACGGGCGTATTCCTGGCGGTCCTCGTGGTGGTGGGAACGTCCTTGGGGACGACCCACGGGGGCCCCATCCCGCGGCGCGAAGTCCTGCTCGACCTGAATGATGATGTAGATTTCTTCCACGCGCGACCCGTCGTCGAACGATTCCTCAAGAATTTTCTCGGTGTCAACGAGGTCTTCCTCGGGTCGATGAACGGAGACGGCGTCGGAAGGAAGGCCATGTGCATAGTCTGAACGGTTGGATGTCAGCAATCAGGGTAAAGTAGAGCAATATGCATCGACGAACCTGTGTAGAAAAGAACATCGGGAGCGACGTGGTACTCCAGCAGCTTCTTCAGCGCGGGCCTTCCCGACTCTGAGAAGAGATAGGCGCGCAGGTCCTCCGGCAGGTGGTCGAAGGCGCGGTCGTCCGGAGCAAACACAGTCATTGAGGACATCGACTGGAAAAGATCGGATAGTCCCGCGTGCTTGATGGCGGAGAGCTGGCGCAGCGTCAGCGATTTGGAAGTTCATTGTTCGTATTTTCGCTCACCATGGTCATAGCCGAGCTATCGAGAAGCGCCTGGTATACCGAGTCTGGCGTACTCAAGGGCAGATCGAGCACGTAGATGATTCCTGTAATGGGCATCAGTGAGGTTTTTGGTCAGAATTGGGGATTTCACTAACCGTTCGATGCACGGATGGGCTCCCGTATGATGCTGCGACCATTGACGGCGACGCGGTGATGCTTGCGCTGTTCGATTTTGAGGCGCTGCCACGCATCTTCGGAGTTGGACATAGCCAGCCGTGTTGGGTATGAAGCAGTCGTTAGCTCATCGTGAATATGCAGGAGCTCGGGTATCGTGTGGTATTCGAGAAGGGACCGGATGGTTGAGCGAATTGGTTCCTCGTCCCCATCGACATTCGGGTTTTCGATGGCGGCGACGATGCCGTAGAACTCGTGCCGCGTGGCAAGGTGATCGTGCTCGTAGTCCGGTGCCACAAAGAATGTCAAGCTATGCATAGTGGTCAGTGAGGATATCAGCGCGAGTGCAATAGATACTCACTCTGAGGCAGAATCGTTCAGGTAAGCGACGACATCATCAACGAAGTCGACCGCTTTCGCAAACTTCGAGAATCTGGGACAATTATCAGCCATCGTCATTGTCATCGTGCCACAAATAAGATGTGTACGTACTCCAGACTGTCTGATATGATCTGGTAGATCGTCCTGCTCTCGTGTGGAGGATATCGAGGGCCATCCATGACCTCGAACGGGTCCTCTGTGCCGCCTGCATGATCAAAATCGAAGGGTATCTGCGAGTCCCGACGGGAAGGACTTCGAGGCGCATCCTCCTCATCGCGGCCAGAAAAGTCAGGCGAGGGCGCAGCGCGAGCGAGCGCCGCCGCCACGCAGAGTATCGAGAGGACGTATCGTCCTCGCATGATGAGAAGGGAGCGAGCAAGGGGCGAGAAAGGGACCTGATCACGGTGCTTCACACTATATAGGCGTGCCTTTGTCCGCAGTCGTCGAGGTCCGCTGTATGCTGCGCAACGCCGAGCGTACGCTGCTCAATTATGTGCGTGATGGCGGGAGCTGCGCGGGGGGCTAGGGAAGCTGCGCCCGCGATGTCGGAAGGTACGAGAGCGCATCTGCGAGGGAAGGTAGTTGGTGGATGCCTGAACTTTGAGCAGGACGTTGTGCTTGCGTCTTGTAGTTGTACTCTTGAGGGTTTGACAGACAAGCGTCAGCAAAGTCAGGGTTAGAGATGTATGTAGAGCTTGACATGTGTGTAAGAAACAGAAACGACGTCTGTAGGTTTGCCTCTCAAGGAGGTGGGAAGAGCGTCCGAAGTTCGGGTCTGGCCGGGATATTCCGGTGAAGATACACAGTCGTCAACAATTGTCAACAGCGACACATCTCCTTCGCACGTACCACCATCATCGGCTATGGGCGTGCCAATCATTACATGAGAGTCTTCCTGAACGTTTCTGACACGAGTTCGCTCTGAAAATCCTACGAAGCCCGCCCTTTCCGTCCCGCTCGAGCTAGCACTGCCTAGCCCGTGCCCGACAGGGCGAACTTTTGGCGTCGGGCTTTGTCTGTCGGCGTTCTTGCGGGCGCCTGCGACACAGACACGGTAAGCTTACCGGTATTACTGCTCCGGGAATACTCTTGCAGGTCGCGTCCCTTCGGCGCCGCCTCCTTGCCGACATTGCCCACTGGACATGGACGCTGAGTATCGCACACCATGAGTAAGGGTGCGCGTGGGCGGCGCGGTCTGCAAGCTATGCAGGCGTAATATCGGTGAAGGAACGCAATGAGGCAGACAATGACTACGGGGTACAGTAGGCACTGTCGCGCCAAAGTTGCCACCATACTTCTCAGTTCGTGAGTCGAATCGCTTCATTTATACGGCATCTTGTGTTTGGCGTCGAAACTGACTTGCATGCCAGATGACTGGGATACTATGTCTGCATGATACAGTCACTTGTGCAATAGAATTGCCTCGCGATTATTGCATGCCCTTGCCGCCATTTTGCACGTTGCGGCCATTCACTCCAGCAGTCCTAGATCATCAAGCTGTGAGGGTTAATCGCTATTGCGCAAGGTGACACAAATCAGGCATCTTCCGAGCGAGGATTGTCGATGTTCGCCGTCCGAGCGCATCGTCGCACATGTCTTGGCGAGCACGACTTTCCGTTGCTCAGTGGTGGTAGCACTGCCATTCCGCGGATCCTCGCCCACCGAGTTTCCCAGAGTCAGACTCCATTCAGCGAAGTGAGTACGGCTCCACACCTCCCCATAGCACGCGGCTGATTGTATGCAAGCTTTCAACAGGATCCATCCGCGTCGTACACACATCGGACTACCGCTATTCAGTAAGCCACACCGAAGAAGTTTTGGAAGACCACTGTGAGTCAGTGATGATCTTCATAGGCATCGCGTAGCGCCTGACTGTAGGACTCGTAGTAGGGTCCCGCCCCATAGTTGGTGCACCCTTCACCCTGTCCTCAAGCTACAAGCTTCACCCTCTCAATAGTCAGCAAGCAGTAAGCAGTACGCGCGTCGGTCTCACCGGTTCCGGTTCATTTTCCGGATCTCGTCGGTGCCGCGTAACGCACCACTGCCACCGCGCCTGCTCGGACGGCGTCCGCCATTCTTGCTCATTTCGCATCCCGCCATTGTCCCTCCATCTCTGCGCACCGGAGTCAGGCTGATATCTTCACTCCTGCTGCATGGCGCGATACGCACGGCAGGGCTAGGTACAGGCGACTGATAGGTGGGCGCCTGAGTCAAGCTCGGCCTTTGCCGAGTCACAGCCTGATCGGCAACTCGGCCGAGCGTGATCCGGCCTGACTCGAACCGCCACCTTCGGAGCTATAAAGGCGGCGCTCGGTGGCCATGGTGGCGCCCCCTGCACCATCGCTTTCGCACAGCGACGGAGCGCTTCTTTGCGGCAAACATGACTACTTATAGTCCCAGCTTCGCCGTATCCCCCCAGCCCTCGATTTGCTTCGCATCCTCTATTCTCTTCTACTCTCAGGAATCGGATTCTATCATCTCTTGCGGCGCCGATGGCGATGTCTTCCCCAACTAAATTATTTTTCTCCTCCTCCGTCTCCCTTTTCTCTATCTCTCCAGGACAACACAATATGCAAACTACTCTACGCTCATCTCCTGCCCGGGTCGCCCGCGCTGCTACTCGCTGGCAGCCATACTCCCCAGCGCGCTCTACACCATCTCCAGAACAACAGGCATCTCAGACATCCGCCTCTGGCACAAACACGACACCGCCCAGAGGTCGTACCACCTGTCATGCTCTCGACCAAGCCAGATCTAACTCGCAACGCTCATCCTCGCACTCTCAGGACCGCAACATGATAGGTAAGCCGTGTACTTCCTTGTTGACCAATAGCAAAACACTAATGCTGACGTGCTTCCACAGAACAAGTCGTCCATCTCCTGACCGAAATATGGGAACCATACACGACTCGTCCCATTGCCTCGCAGACATCGTCGGCGGGGCCCAGTCGGGCCGCGCAGCCTCAGAGTGGCGGCGACGCCACACTTATGCCGATACGCAACTTCGTGTATCACATTCTCCGCCGGTCGCGCACGACCTCGGGCGTGCTGCAGTCGGCGATGTGCTATATCGAGGGCGTCCGCGGCAAGCTGCCGGGGCTCGCAGCCCGCGAGGCAGAGCGCACCGCTCGGGGTGCTCGTCCCGCGAAAGCTCTGCGCCCCCAGGTCACCATCGCCAACATATCCCAGCTCGACATGGGCTCGCTCAGCCTCGGCGCTTGTTCTCTGCCACCCAGCCGTCCTCTCGCTCCATGCATGCCAGGCAGTGAACCAACCGGATCATCGCACTCGCTGCGCAAATCCACCTCCGTCGGCGACCTGCAGGACCCCGCCACGTCAGCCCCCTCCCCTCTCCTCTGCCCGCGTCGCACGTTCCTCGCTGCCCTCGTCCTCGCGCACAAGTTCATTCTGGAGAAGTGCTACTCGAATCGGGCCTGGGCGAAGATTGCGGGCTTGCCGCCGCGGGAGGTGGGGAGGTGCGAGCGCGCGCTTGGGGAGGCGCTGGACTGGAGGCTATGGGTTGGGAAGGGGTCCGTGACTACTGCCAATGCGACGGGTGCGGGGAGCGAGCCCGCTACTGCGGGGCGAGAGCCGGCGCTTGTACAGACTCTGGTTGAGTCAGGACAAGGCAGCTCGGCAGGCATGTTCAATTCGGCATCCACGGTCAGCTCGGCAGCCACCCTGGGACCTCGTGCGAGTGTGGATTTCTATCCTCACGCGCCTTTCTCTGGCGGCCCTGTGCCCTTCGTCACCGGATCTGCGCCGTTCCCCACCGGACCTGCGCCCTTCCTTAGCGGGCCAGCCGCTCCGAGCCCAGAGACGCCCGGGTTGAGCGCCTCGCCCTCGTCCCAGGCGTCCTCTGCGTCGCCGGCTTCAGTAGTGCCGACGTTCGAGGCAGGAGCCGTCCAGGTGTTCGCGCCCGACAACGAGTACGATACGACGCGTGCCGCTTACCCGTGGATGCCCATGACTCAAGGGATGCCAGCGTTTCGCGGAGAAAGCAAACATGCCTCTATCGTCGGCTCGTCGCATGCACAGTACACACCGTACCCTGCCATACCGCCTATCAGCACTTGGGCCCCGTCTCAGCTCGACGGCTCCTGGGGTGGTTAGTTACTTCACCAGTACCAGTTCTCTATGGGTTGTTACCTGCTCCTAGCGTGTTCCATAATGTATTGTCTAGCACCTGTATCGCACTGCGCTCAATACTTATCTGCTCTCGTGTACATGCAATGTTCATCTCACTATTTGTTTGCTTCTCGGTTTTTGGTCATTTCCTATGTATCTTATAGTACCACCATTCTTACCTTGTATTTTCAATCACTAGAACCCCCCTTACTTATTGCTATCTATGACGAGCAGCAAATCATATTCATGGACGATTTTGACAGACCATGGATGTGTGCTGCTCCTCACGAGTGTTGTACGATGGGTTGCGCTCGAGTGGACATCGCTGAGGCGCACTGGCGAACACGTGTTAGCACGAGGAACAAAGACTTTCTTTTTGAACTGTCGTCCGAGCCACATCCCCATCGGAGACCTGGAAGCAGCGATAAAGCTTCATGAAATTCATGGTATTCCAGGCGTGAGCGCATAACAATATTGAGGATACAAAGGAACCTGCCAGATGGAAGAAAGACTACTGCTATAGCGTCCAGGATATAACATGCGCGGCGGGCATCCCCGAGCCGCGAGCGCGGAATATCCACCCCATTCGCGGGAAGAGTCGCTGGCCGCGCTTTGGCAAGCGGTCGCGTGTACGGGTTCTTTACTCGACGATCTGGCGGAAGCGGTCCTGGATTTCGGTGTAGAGCGCATCGAGCTTCTGCTTGATGGGCTCCTTGCCCTGTGACGGGGACTAAAGGTAATGTTAGGGAGGATGCAAAGCAAGGTCAGAGAATGTGCTCACCTCGAACTTCATCTGCGAAAGCTTGAACATGACGTCGCTCGTGCTGTCCTTGATCTTCGCGAACGTCAGGTCGTTCTGCGCCGTCGCCTTCACCGCCGCATCATGGAACCCAACAAAGTTTCGCAACATCGCGCTCGTCTTGTAGAAGGGGCAGTAGCGATCGTACTCGCTCATGCCGTTCTGCTGCAAGAAGTCGTCCTTCAACATGCGCGCGACCTCGAGCGTGATCTTGTCGGCCTCGCCGAGCGCGGACTTGCCGACGAGCTGCACGATCTCTGCTAGGTCTTCTTCCTTTTGCAGAATCTCCTTCGTCTTGGTGCGCAGCTCGACGAAGCCGGGCTCGGTGGACTCGTAGTACGGCTCGAGGACCTTGGTGTACTTGGAGTACGAGACGGACCAGTTGACGGATGGGAAGTGCTTGCGCTGGGCGAGCTTCTTGTCGAGACCCCAGAAGACCTGCACGATACCGAGCGTGGACGCGGTGACGGGATCGGAGAAATCACCACCAGGAGGGGAGACACTGAGGCGGTTGTAAGCAGGCAAGTCGCCGAATGATGGCTGATCACTTACGCGCCGACAATCGACACTGTACCCTGGCGGCTCGGGTTACCCAAAGTCGTGACCTTACCCGCACGCTCGTAGAAGCTCGCAAGCTTCGTACCAAGGTACGCAGGGTAGCCAGAGTCGGCAGGCATCTCCGCGAGACGACCGGAGATTTCACGAAGCGCCTCAGCCCAGCGAGACGTCGAGTCAGCCATCATCGCAACGTTGGAGCCCTGGTCACGGAAGTACTCGGACAGCGTGATACCAGTGTAGATGGATGCTTCACGAGCAGCGACGGGCATGTTGGACGTGTTGGCGACAAGGGTTGTGCGCTTCATGATGGGCTCCTGGCGGTCACCGACCTCCATCGTGAGCTCGGGGAACTCCATTAGGACTTCAGCCATCTACGCGATGCGTCAGCGCTGCATTGTGTAGCTGGGCACATTTCACGCACCTCGTTACCGCGCTCACCGCAACCAACGTAGACGATGATGTCGCTGTTCGAGAACTTGGACAACGCCTGCGAAATGACCGTCTTGCCACAGCCAAAAGCGCCGGGAATGGCGGTCGTACCGCCCTGCACACAACTGCCTCGAGTCAGTACATGCGCTGCATATAGGATTTTGTAACGCACGGGAAGAGAGCATCGAGGATACGCTGGCCAGTGAGCAAGGGGTGATCGGCAGTCTGCTTCTCCGCGACGGGACGCGGCGCGCGGACGGGCCATAGCTGCATGAGGGTGTGCTTCGTGGTCTTGCCATCGAATTCGGTCTCGAGAACAACATCCTATATTGGGTGAGGATCGCAGCGCCAGCGAAGGTATGAAGGGATGCTTACATCGACCTTGTAGCTGCCCTTCTCCGCGATGTGCGTGATTGTACCGAGTGCGCGCGGCGGGAGCATGATCTTGTGGTTATTGACGAGCGAGTTCTCATACACACCACCGTAGATGTCGCCT
Source organism: Pleurotus ostreatus/Saccharomyces cerevisiae fusant (assembly GCA_024196135.1). Lineage (NCBI taxonomy): Eukaryota > Fungi > Pleurotus ostreatus/Saccharomyces cerevisiae fusant. The sequence goes on along the minus strand of JAMQCK010000046.1, from coordinate 102,743 downwards.
CCCGTGATTCGATCGCCGACCTGGCGCTTGTAAGAGGGGACCGTATATGACTGCGGTATGACCTACCTTATAAGTCGTCGGTGTGAAGTCCCAGGAAAGGGAGCGGTCGAGTGCGTCGGTGTTGATACCGCGGGGGATATAGATGGACTTGGACAGCTCTTGGATAGACTGCAGAGGAGTCAGGATGTTCTTGTAAACACGTTACACCTTTCACTCACTCGTAATGGACGCTGAATACCATCGACGATGTTTCCCATGAGACCTATGAGGTATAAGGTGTGGATCACGAAAAACACTGTCTACACATACCAGGACCAAGCTCGACACTCAGCGGCTTCCCTGTCCTAAGCACCGGGTCGCCGACTGTGACACCGGATGTCTCCTCGTAGACCTGGATTGTCGCCTTGTCCCCCTCGATACGAATGACCTCTGCGCGCAAATCAGACACTGAAAGCATTTCGTACTTCTCTGACCCACCTCCTACGAGCTCATCGTGGCCAACGCGCACCAACTCGTACATAGCAGCGCCAATCATGTTCTCGGCAATGACGACGGGGCCGGACACGCCAAAGACCTGGCCGAACCTGCTCTCGTGCTCCTCATCCCTGATCTTGGGGAGATCCCGCTTGGCGTTCTGCAGCGCGCCGGCCATTGTTCGTTATCGTCGTTGATGAGAGCGTCAGCGGCGTCGCGCGCGCCGAGGCACGCGAGGTGAGCAATATGTGGCGTTGCGGAACTTGCCGAGGTGACGCGTCCAGCGTAGTGCTCGACGCGTCAGTCGACCGCGACCTGTATTGTACCTTGACACCGACCACCATGCCGCCTAAAGCGTGAGTTCTTGTGATTGGGGGTTTACGCGTGCTAATGATTCTACAGTGACTGGGAGAAATGTACGTCGATGGGGAGTGCATTGGCCTCACGCTGACCGATGCTTAGACGAGAAGAAGGCCGATGAGAAGGACGAGAAGCCCATTGTCGCGCTCGATGATAGCGACATCCAGATCTTGAAGACATACGTGCGTGTCAAACTCTTTCTCCAGGATCATAGCTGACGGCTTCGGCAGGGTCAAGGACCGTACGCAGGACCTCTGAAGGCTGTCGATGATGATATTAAGGAGATTCAGAAACGTATCAACGAGAAGCTCGGTGCGTACGCTGAATCTTTCGCATGCATCCCCAACTCACTATACTATAGGTGTGAAGGAGTCCGACACAGGTCTCGCATCGCCGAACCTCTGGGATCTCGCGGCGGACCGACAGCGCATGTCAGAGGAGCACCCTCTACAGGTCGCCCGGTGCACGAAGATCATCCCCATGGACGCAGCCGCAGCGGAGCAAGCGAAAGCTGTCAACGCACTAGGTGGCTTGCAGGGCCAGAAGGGCGCGGACGAGCAGGACAAGTATGTCATCAATATCAAGCAGATTGCCAAGTTCGTCGTCGGTCTTGGTGATCGTGTCGCATCTTCGGATATTGAGGAAGGCATGCGTGTTGGGTGCGTACATCCTCACACCCATTCGTGGCGCGACTAACTGTTTTCCCTCCAGTGTTGACCGCACGAAGTACCAGATCCAGATCCCATTACCACCCAAGATTGACGCGTCTGTCACGATGATGCAAGTAGAGGAAAAGCCCGATGTAACCTACTCCGACGTCGGTGGCTGCAAGGAGCAAATCGAGAAGCTCCGCGAGGTCGTCGAAACCCCCCTCCTATCACCAGAACGCTTCGTCAAGCTCGGTATCGACCCGCCTAAGGGTGTCCTGCTGTTCGGTCCTCCCGGAACTGGCAAGACGCTTTGCGCACGAGCAGTGGCGAACAGGACAGACGCGACGTTCATCCGCGTCATTGGCTCCGAGCTCGTGCAGAAGTACGTCGGCGAAGGTGCGCGTATGGTCCGTGAACTATTCGAGATGGCGCGGAGCAAGAAGGCGTGCATCATCTTCTTCGATGAAGTCGATGCTATCGGTGGCGCACGTTTCGACGACGGCGCTGGTGGCGACAACGAGGTGCAGCGTACTATGCTGGAGTTGATCAACCAGTTGGACGGCTTCGACCCTCGAGGAAACATCAAAGTCTTGATGGCCACTAACCGGTAAGTCTTCATAACAACTCTGACTGGTTTACATGAGCTAATGGACTCCCCAGACCGGACACACTTGACCCTGCATTGTTGCGACCAGGTCGTTTGGATCGTCGCGTCGAATTCTCCTTGCCAGACAACGAGGGTCGCGCGCATATTCTCAAGATCCATGCTCGGAGGTACGCCTTGTCTCAAATTCATGCAGAACTGCTGAGCTCATGATCATACAGTATGAGCGTTGAGAGAAATATTCGATTCGACCTCATCGCGCGATTGTGTCCGAACACCACTGGTGCTGAGCTGCGTTCCGTCGCGACCGAAGCCGGCATGTTTGCCATCCGTGCACGCAGAAAGGTGGCCACGGAACGCGACTTCCTGGACGCCGTAGAGAAGGTCGTGCGGCAAGGCACGAAATTCTCCAGCACGTACGTCTTGCTGCTCTTTTTGATGCCCATCGACGCTCACAGTTCTGTCCAGACCCCTCTACCAAGTGTACAATTAGTTTACATTGGCTTGGCTGTATTCTACGCATTATTTTACTGTCATCATCGTCTATACTCTCATGCTGGATGCATTGTTCCCGCTCCGTGAAGACCGAGAGAACTAGCAAGCGAAGGCCGAGACGGTCACCTGTCGACGTCTCCGTTGATGCCCGCCGTTCTTCGACTTGACTCGTGCGGTCACGACATGCTCCTCAGACGAAGCACCACTCGGCTCAATTCTTCACTGTCTACAACATGAACAGACTCGGGCGCACCGTCCTGAGTCGCGCCCCGCGGCGACACGCTCTGCTAAATCGCGTCCCCCACCGCGCCCTCCAGCGCCGCGCGCCCGCGGCCGACTCCGCCGAGCTCACGCAGCTGCTCGCCGCCTACGCTTCCTCGCCCTCGCGCACGATCAACCTCTCCGAGCTGCTCTCCTTCGGCCGGCCGCTGCGCCCCGAGAGCGTCCTCAAGTCCGTCTCGTACGTGCTCGCGGAGATCCCGCGGCGCCTCGCGACGCGCGTGCGCACGATCGAGGGCCTCCCGTTCATCGTGGGGACGAATCCATATGTGAGCGGCGTGCTGGCGGCGTATAAGGAGAGCTTCCTGTCGCTGGCGACGCATCCGCCGGTGCGGACGCTGGAGGAGAATGCGGTGTTTGCGCGGCATTTGGAGGAGTTGGTGGAGAGGCATGCGAATGATATTCCGGCGATGGCGAAGGGGTGAGTGGGGTTTGGGTAGAAGTGTGGGAGAGGATGAGGCTAATGGGTGTGGCAACAGATTCCAGGAGAGCTCGAAGTATATGTCGCCGGCGCAGATGGCGGAGTTCTTGGACGGCGCGTTCAGGAGCAGGATCTCGGTGCGGCTGCTAGCGGAGCAGCATATATCGATCTCGCAGGCGCTGGACGATCCCAGCGTGGACAAGTCGCATGTGGGCGTGGTGGATATGCACTGCTCGCCGGCGAGGATGATCCATATGTGCGCGGCGTATGTCTCTGAGTTGTGCGAGGCGACGCTGGGGTCGAGTCCGACCGTGCATATAGACGGATTCAAGGACGCGACGTTTGCGTGCGTACAGACCAGTTATGACGCGAGAATGAGGCATGCTAATAGCCCTCCACTAGCTACATCCCGGTGCATCTGGAATACGTTCTCACCGAGATCCTGAAGAACGCTTTCCGCGCCACCGTCGAACATCATCATCACCGACATCGTCACGCCCACCTGCCTCCCATCTCCATCACCCTCTCTCCACCCCCTCAAGTCGGCTACGACCCTACCCATCCCTCACCCAAATACTTCTCCATCCGCATTCGTGATCAGGGTGGAGGGGTTGCCCCCGCCAACATGCAGCACATCTTCTCTTACGCGTTTACGACGGTGGGGAGGAAACCCGGAGAGGCGTTCGATGAGACGGAGGGTGGTCCATATGCGGCGCAGCATGTGAGCGGTGGCGCGGAGGGCGTGGGCGACTTGTTTGGCGAGGTGACTAGGAAGGGAGTGCAAACGGGCCTCGGGACGCTGTCTGGGCTGGGATATGGGCTGCCGTTGGCGAGGCTGTATGCGAAGTACGTGAACATGCGTGAATCGCAAGGAAATACTGACAGTCTGCCTCTCAGTTATTTTGGAGGCTCGCTAGAACTCGTCTCCTTAGAGGGCTGGGGTAAGTCATCTCGCTGCTCAGGTTGCTATCTTTTACTGACGCTTCGCAGGGTGTGATGTCTTCGTTAAACTCCGATGCTTAGATGAGGCAGGGGACGCTGCAATATAGACACATCGCCCACGAACTTCTGATACTTATTTCCACTTCACTGAATGTTCCGTCATCTCATTGTCAGAGATGTACGCTGCCAGTTGGCTGCCAGTACCCAAGATACTAAGCCAAGCGATACCGCAAGCACGATGTGGGCATCGGGTGACCCACAACATCGCCCGCCTAGCTCAATCGGATAGAGCGTCAGACTCTTATCGTCTAGGAGGGCATCTGAAGGCTGCGAGTTCGACCCTCGCGGTGGGCTATCTGTAAGAACGTCAACTTTTTGCACCCACTGCATCTAGTTTATTGCCTCTCTCGCGTTTCCAACTATGGGATGATACAGCACATGTATTGCATGCCATGTACATGCATAAGCCAATTGACACCATTGTTTTACCGCCTGTCCTTCCTTCCTGTCGGGATTAGCCGATTTTCCGCCATTCAACGCCAGCAGGCTGACTGATTCGCAGCCAGCTTGGTCATCGTCGCCGAAGAAGTGCACGTCGGTGACGCGTCGACGACCTCCGGAGGGCCTATAAAATGCCAAGGACCCTAGAGAACTAACAACCTTTACGTCTCCCAACTCGCAGGCGAAGAACTCAGTATGTCCGCCACCAAGGTCCTCCGCCCTCTGTTTGTTGTTGCCGGCTGTGGGAACGGCTCGGGTACCGGTGCTGCCGCGGCGCGCGCGTTTGCGAAGGCCGGGTATAGCGTCGCGCTTATTGCGCGGGGCGAAGAATCTCTGAAGAGTCTCGCGCAGGAGATTAAGGCGTCTGGAGGCTCGGTGGGCCTCATTTATCCTGTCTGTGCGAATTGTGGCACTGACCACCCACCCAGGCCGCCCCCATCCCCGTCACCGGCTACGGCGCCGCGGACTTCACCAAGGCCTTCGCCGACATCGACGCCGCCTTCCCCTCCGCCGAGTACGCCGTGCGCGCCGCTCTCTGGAACGCTGGACACGCCGTGTTCAAGGGCTTCCTCGACACGACCGTCGAGGAGCTCGAGACGACGCTGCAGACGAACGTCGTCGGCGCGTTCGCGTTCGCGCAGCAGGTCATCCGCACGCTGCAGAAGAACGAGCCGGAGGAGGCGACGGGGCGGGGGACGCTGATTTTCACGGGCGCGACGGCGGGGGTGAGGGGGAATGTGATGACGAGCGCGTTTGCGTCGGCGAAGCATGGGGTGCGCGCGCTGTCGCAGAGCTTGGCGAAGGAGTTTGGGAAGGAGGAGATTCATGTGAGTGCCGACCGGCAGGGAAAGACGTATGCTGACGGGATTTTGCGTTATAGGTCGCCCATGTGAGTGGCGGGTGCATATATGCGCCTCAAAACATTTCTGACAGCCGTTTACAGGCCATCATCGACGGTGGTATTCTCACCAACAACTACCCTGGACGCAGCATCAGCACAGGCCTGAAGCCAGACGCCATCGCGCAGGTAAGTGATGTTCAGTGTGAGGCAGACCGAAGGTGCTCAGGCGTCCTCAGGCGTATCTATCTCTCGCCGGTCAGGACAAGTCGGCCTGGAGCTGGGAGATCGACCGTGAGTTGCACGCCCGCTTACCCGTTCTATCCTGTGCTGACGATCTTGTAGTCCGCCCCTACAACGAGAAGTGGTAAATTCGGAGTCGACAGATAGTATTAGGCGATTATACAGGTGCTTAGCGTAAGAAGTAGTAGCATACATACAACGTAAAAGTGAAGTAAAGAATTGCCTAGTCAATATAGCTGGCTCTATACCGGCGGTGTTGGTGGTGGTCTATATTTCTGTCGTGTCGGCATCAAGGACGGCATCGCCATATGCATTTTTGAAGAACAGCACTGCGCCGTCGTCCTCGACAAAGCGGCATTGGGTGAAAGACCGCCAGAGGGCTTTGAGGACGCCCTAGAGAGGCTCTCAGTTCGCTGGACAGAAGGAGATGAAGGGGGGGACACGTACCGTGGAATCGTAGTTATAGTACTCGCCAAGGACGGGCTTGATGGCTTCCGTAGCTGCGGGGAGGTTGTCTGTGAATGGATGTCAGCTCGCTCAGCGATCGTCGTGCCAGCATATACGCTATCAAGCTAGCACACCAATATATTGATTCCACGTACAGAAAGGAATCCCCGAAAAGAAGTGGTGCGCGACGTGGTCGCTGCTGATATTGTGCAGGAAGAAGCGGCCTGCCCAGCCGAAGATGGGGCGATCGACAGTGGCGAGGGCGCCGCGGACGAAGGTCCATTGGTCCTGGGGGATGGGTGTGAGTGAGGATTCGAGAGGGGCGTGAGCAGGCATGAGTCCTACCTTACGATAGTATGGGATCGTCGGGTCGCTGTGTTGGAGGTACGTGATCATGACGAGCCTGCAACCGGCGATATGAGCACACGGCGAGTGAGGTAATTCACCAGATATTTCGCACCAGTTATGAGCGAACACCCACGGCATGAAGTAGTGCGCAACACACGCGCGCCATCCACACAGGTGGACGTACGCGGCGATCAGGCAGAGCATACAGCCGATGGCGATGTTGGAGATGACGATGGACGACCAGTCGATGGGTTTGAAGAGGAGGGATGAGGGGCGGTAGTGCTGTGATCAGCGTTAGCGGGAATTATGCTATGGAATGGATAGCAGAAGGGGCATGGGATGCAATGAAGGTGATGTGGACGTACGCTAGTGCCAGCAGGGTATTTGGGGTTGCCCTTGCGGTTATGCAAGAGATATAACTGAAATCCGCTGTACGCGCGCGCGTGAGTTCAGTGCGCTCGTTATGCCACAGATGAAGCCCACTCACAAGAACTGGCGCACAAACAACTTGAAGAGGGTAAAGGCGGGCGTATCATCCAGGACTTCGGCGTAGTCCATCTTGACGGCGACACGACCATCGGGGAGCTTGAGGTCGGTGCGCGTCTGCGGGTGGTAGGTCTCGTCGTTCTCCATGCTGTTCGTGTGTTTCTAGGTCGGTGGTGAGTCAGTGTTCATGCTGATGTCAGGAGATATGGCCGGCGCATGGGATGTGACTGAGATATGGACAATGCACGTACATGATGCGACCGATGCGTCGCCCGCCAAGCGTGGAAGGGCGTCAGCACGAACGTGTGGAGCGCCATGCCGACAACGGTGTTAAACCAGGGATAGGACGAAAAGGAGTCATGGCCGGCCTATCCGCAATGGTCAGCCTTGGATGAAGAGCCAAGTAGCAAGTCGACTGACCTCGTGTCCTGAAGGAGGGTGGTCAGTCCGTGAGCCACATCCATGAGGAGAGATGAACCTACCAAGCACCCATATACCCGTGAACGCGAGGCCTTGCCAACCCCAGTAGGCGAGCCACAAAGTCGCTCGCAAAACCCGCACAGTATGCACGTTCGTCGTCAGCGCGTCGACGAACAATTCGATGCGAGATGCAAGACAGTAGAAGAGGGCTGTGACGGCGAGGTGGCGGAGGATGTAGATTGTGCTCCGCGTTGTCGAGCGGCGGAAGAGATGGGGAGGGATAGAGTCGTAGAGCTGCTTGGGTGTGAAGTTGGGTGGCGTGAAGGTACCTTGCGCGACGCGTTTCTCGTACTCAGGACCGTCGCGGAAGATCTGGTACCACAGCATGATAGACGATGGTGGATGAGTGGGGAAGAGGAGGGAAGTGGAGGTGAAGAGGGTCGATATGGGGACTTCCAGCTCAGTAGAACCCACCATATATATGGCGCAAAGTCGGGCATCACCTCAATCCCCGCAGGAGACGTACGACGGCGAATCCATAGCCCATCTCTTGGTCTTGTTGCCTGCCGCTGCCGCACTGCACCTCCAGCCCGCTCAGATCCCCAGGCAGGTGACAATGTCCGCGGGCCTCACTTACGTTTCGTCCCTCTCTCATCGTCGTGGCCAAGGTGAAGGCCGCGTAGGAGGCACAAAGACGCACATCATGGAAGGCTAAGCCGTCGTCATCTCAGCAAGTACCTGCGCAAAGAGAGATGAGGGTCTCATGCAGGCGAATATAAGCAGGTCCGAACAAAGTTGATTTGCCCGCGGACTTGTTTATTCAAGTACGTTGCCCTTGATAGTGTTCACGAGCACGCAGATCCTCGGGCTTCTGGCCAAGATTCAAGGTAGGATCGACCATCAAAGCATATCCGAATGGTGGGCGCGCATTATATAAAGTAGGCGTTAACTATGCGATATTGATGGGTGCGTGCAGTAGGACTAGACAACAGCGTGAAAAGCAGGGGACGTACGAAGGAAGGTAAGAGGAGAACATGAATATACAGCGGGCCACGGGTATACGACCCGTCTTTTAGTACCAGGTGAATCTATTTGCCAGCCCGAAATTCAACGAAGATGAATAAACTAGTCATGCTACTTGCTGGACTGAGAATCGGAGTGAGACGCGGGCAGACCTAGCAGAGCACGAGCACTTACAACATAGCCGCTCAGCGTACGACTGGAGCCATAAGACGACGAGACCTGAGCCTGCGTACGGTACGACCGAGAGGACCCCAAAGTGGACGCATGGTTCGAAGAGCTGCTCGGGGTCGTAGGGACACCCCCGTTCGTCCTCGAGGACCGTGCGGTCAAGGGCGTAGGCGCGCTGATCTGAGACTTCTTGGGCGTGGATGCAATCTTGCTGCGGGTGCTCAAGCTTGACGACGACGCGTTGGCCTTGCTCGTAGGGGGCGTCTTTGGACGCCGTCCACCGGTGACGAACGGATGCCGCAAGGCCGCCTGGGGCTTGATCCTCCGCTCGGGGTCCCAGACCAAGCACTTGGCGATGAAATCCACGAAATCCTCGTCGTTGCAACGGAGCACTTGCTGCAGGCTCTTCGTGCCAGGACGTCTCCGGCGCCCCTTGGAGTTGACAACGGGCCGCGGAGCACCGCTAGGATCTACAGTCCTAATCAGCAAGGAGGCTACATGAACATCACCGGCGGACTTACCAAAGAAGAGCTTCTTTCGCGAACTCCGGTTGATGAAGTCCTTGTCAGGGATGCCGAGGACTTCCATGATGCACGAAAGTTGTTCTTGCTCGTTCTCGCCGGGGAATATTGGGAAGCCGGTGTAAAGCTCGGCGAGGATGCACCCGAGGCTCCACATGTCGATGGCCATATGGTAGTTCATTCCGAGGATGACCTCGGGCGAGCGATAGAATCGACTCTGGATGTACGTGTAGACTGAAAGCACGCATCAGTTGCATGACTCGTCGTCATTTGTTGCGCACGTACTCTTCTCATGTTCGAAGCAGCTACTTCCAAAGTCGATGACCTTGATGGCGCTCTTCGCCGGGTGCTTGAGCAGAACGTTCTGCACGTTGGTCAGCACTTGCACAACGGGCGACACTGCAATGCTCACCTCCGGCTTGAGATCGCAGTGCACAATGCGATGGTGCCGCATGAGGGACAGCGACAGCAGCATCTGGCTCGTGAAGCGGCGGATGAGGGTGGTGGTGAAACCCACGAAGCCGTTCGCCTTGATCAACTCGTAGAGATTGATGCTCAGCAGCTCCATGGCGATACAAAGGTGGTTGCGGAAATAGAAATGTTCAGTCATCTTGATAACATGGTGCTTTTCGTCCGAGTCCTGAAAGGCATCAGCTACGCGGACCCGCAATTCGCGTCGGCGAGACTCACCCATTTCCGCAGGTTGTCCAAAATCTTGATTTCCACGAGAGCCTGGTGGTGGAAGCGCTTCTTGTTCCGGATGATCTTGATGGCCACGGATTCCCCAGTGCAGTGGTCCCGACAATGCAAAACTTGCCCAAATGATCCCTTGCCCAGCGTGTCTATAATCTCGTAGCGGTAGGCGAGATGGTCGTGATTGATGACTTGGTAGTCACCGCGGTCGTCGTCGTAACTGTAGTTGTTCGTGGAGTTCTCGGGGGTCGCCATCTTCTTCTTGCCGCGAGTGCCAACGTAGTAGACAGAGGGGTAGTCCAAGATTTCCTTCTTCTCGTACTCGGAGAGGTGCTGACTTTGGCTGCCCTTGAGGATTGCTGGAAAATGCTGTCAGACGAAGCGCGGTACACGAGGAACACGGCAACTTACCAGAGGGTGTGGAAGGAATGCCTGGCGGCAGAGGTTCTGGGAACGCCAGCATACTCTCCAACTCAGCCGCAGTCGCGCCAGCAGCAGACTTCTTGGCCTGCTGGCGCTTAATGTACATCATCATCTCCTCGTCACCCAGCAACTCCTCTTCGTCCACGGACGTCGGCGAGGGCGAGGGCGTCGACAGCGATTGCCGACTCGATGAAGGGGTACCAAGACTTTGGTGGATGTTGGGCGCCGACGAGCTCGACGAGCGAGGCAGAGAGATCTTGGGGCTGAGAAGCTTGAGACCCTTCGACGGCGAGAGAGCAGAGAAGCGATGGTGAGAAGACGATGACGACTCCGTCGGGGCTTGGGACGTCGAAGCCGAAGCCACGGACGACGTTGACGACTTGCGCAGACCGCTGAACGACATGGACTCCCGATTCGACTTCCTGGGCAGGATGCTAGAGGACGCCGACCCACTGACGGACTGGCGAGGTACACGCGACGATGACGAGGTAGTAGGTGGCGATGCCTTCCTGGCCGTGCCAGTAATTGTGGACTTGTTGGACGCGCTCTCGCCCTCGATGACGCCAAACTCGTTCATGCCGCTGCCAATCGGCGAAGGGTTCGCCGACGTGCTGAAGCTAGACGATACGTTGACGCTGGTCCTACGAGCCGTACCCTTGAGCGTGGGCGAGCCGCCGATGCCGGACGTCCTGCTCGAAATGCGCGGGATCTTGGTCGGCGTCTCCTTCGACAGGCCCGAGATCGAGTTGTTGAACGAGGAGATCGGCGGACCCTCCTTGCCGTCCCGGACGGTCTGCGAGCTTGCGGTGCCTACGGACGGCGAGCCAGCGATCGTTGGGAGCTGGGTCCGGCTTCTCAGCGAGCTGTCCGACTGCTTCTGCATCGAACTAACCGTTTGAGAAGTAAGACGCGAGCCGCCCGTGCCCGATCGCGACGAGGACGTGCTCGAGGTCGACGTGGACTGGATCGTCGACGTCGATGACGAGGACACCCCGGCCTTGAGCCGTGCAACGCGCTGGGCGGTGGCAGGCTCGAGGGCGGCGACCTGCATGGGCGGCATCGCAATCGGCTCCTTGGGTTTGCGCGGGTCGGTGGACGACAGTGTCTGGGTCAACGCAAGGTGAGCAAAAGGAGACAAAGGGGCAACAGGCGCGTTACCTTGCCACGCTTCCGGCCCATCAACACCGAGATCCGACCTTCCTTATCGTCCTTCTTCTTGTCCGCCTTCGCTTCCTTGCCACTATCCCTCGATCGACTCGGTTCTCTGCCTGACCCCGACCCCGACTCCTTCGAATCACTGTGTAAGCTCCTCCGCGAACTCGAGCCCTTTAACAACGATGGAAGACCGAGACTCAGCATCGAGCTCTTCTTGTGCGCCGACGTCGATGGCGGGTTATAGTCTTCAGGTGGAGAGCTGCTCACCTTATGTTGCGTGGACGTAGGCGACGAAGGGAGCGGTGGCGGCGGCATTTGCATCGACTGGGATGAGGACCTCCTGAAGAAGGGAATCGAGGAAGGCGTGAGGCGCTTCGACTGGTGGCGGCGCACGGACGAGCTGGGGCTAAGTGGGGCATGGTTCGTGCTCGTGCTAGACTCTGTGCCAGAACGGCTGGGCACTGTGCCACGCTCCGGGGTCTTCGAGGTAGAGGGACCACCAGGCGTGCGAATGGAGCTCTGAGACGACATGGACGCGAGCGAAGACGCAGACGTCATGGCCTCGTTCTGAACAGGAGACCAAGAAGGAGCATTGGACATGGATGGCGAGAGGCTCTGCTCCTTTGACGTCGACTTCCTGATCTGCTGCCCGAAAGACATGGTGCGAGGGCTCTTGGCAGTCGGCGAGGAAGGGGAGTTCGACAGCTTGATGTTTAGAGCGCTGGAGAAGCTCCACTTCTTGGATGGTGTCTTCCCAGCGGGCACATCACTGCCGCTCGCTTCGCCTGCAGAGTGAACCTGCTGGCTAGCGCGACGACGGTGCGAAGCATCCTCGTTGGAGCGGCGAGGGCTACTGTCACTGTCGTGCTGCACCGAAGGGAAGACCAATCCAGCAGACGAAGGCGGCGGAGACTTGTACGACGAAAGGTCCTTGGGCAAGGGAGGGACAGGCGGTACTTCGATGTCCTCTCCAGCTTCACCATTGATGGCCAAGGCCGCTACACGATCCTTGATAGACACGGCGTCGCTGGAGTGGTTCGAAGTGTCGCTGCCGGCGCTGTTGCGACGCAGCTTCCCGAACGAATGGCGGCTGGAGGTCGCGGACATGGATGTCATGCTAGTGGTCGCAGACATAGATGCCGAGTCCCTCGAGCTTGGGGTGCCGGTGTAGTTCGTCGAGGAAGTAGACCCACGCTTGGCCGACAGGCTAGAACGCGCGCCCTTCTTGGGCGTCCGGTCGGAGGAGGACGAGGTAGCATGATTGTGCTCGTCGCTGCTCGTGGCGGTCCCAATAAGTTCTCCGAACTCAGAGCCCGCCGCAGCTCGCTGAGGAGACTCTTTCTCCTTGGCACCTGACCGACGCTTGACACTTTCGCCTGAGCTGCTGACCCCCTCCCACTGGGACGTAGTCTTCCCCGGCGTGCTCGGCCTGCTGGACCCTGGGCGACCAAAGCTACCGACACTCGCCCGTGCGCGGGCCGTCTTGCCCGAGATGCCGTCCAACTTTCTCAGAGCCTCAGCCGTCGCCTCATCGTCAAGGCCAGACCACCCTTCCTGCGTGCCGCGCAGAAGCGAGTGCGCGACGTTGGGCGACGAGTGAGACTGGGAAGGCTCTCGGGTCAGAGGCGGAGAAGTATGCGGCTGCTGCAAGAAGTGCTGGATCGCGTTTGTCGAGGGCGAGGGAGGCAAATGGGAGTAGTCCGTGGTATGCACCCTACGGCGTGGATGACCCTCGGAACCGGAGGACGTCAAAGAAGTCTGCCTGACGTGCCTGTCGGGAGACTTCGCAGCAGATGACAAGGTCGGGCTCGTCGCAGAAGTGATCAGAGGCCTGCTGCCGCTGAGGGACGTGCCAGAGCTCTCCCTTCTCCGCTCCCTGCCCTTCTCACGGGAAGAAGCACTGATATTAAGACTCCGATGCCGCCGCGTAGCGGTCTCCTTGCTCTTCTCCTTTGAGGCAGACATAGAAGACCGCTTGGAAACGAGGGTGCCGGCCTGATCCATCTCGAACTCGTCCGATGTTCGCTTTTTTGCGCGCCGCCCACCAGGTGTAGAGAAAGCACTTGGAGGGGAGGTGGGCGCATCCGGCTCGGACGAGTGATCTGGCTGTGACGGAACGCTCGTTGGGTGATCACGAGGAGTCGTGGGCGTCTCGGTGGGCAGATCCGGGGCGGATTCCAACAAGGGCTTCCGCGGGTATAAGATCTCTTCGCCGCCGCTTTCCTCTGTCAAAGAGACCCGGCCGCGATGAGGGTGAGGTATCTCCATCGACTGCTGAAAGTATGGGTCAGCGAAAACGACGAGTAAAAACAAGAGCGTGACGCACCCGGTCTTCCTTGCCAGAGGATTCACCGTCTACTGCTTCGATGGTCCATGGGCTATCGGGATCGTTCTCTTCTTCCTCCTGTGTCGGCATAGGCTCGACCTTGCGAGTGACAATGTCGTCGGCGTGTTTGGTTTTGCTCCACCGCGGCGTCGTCAACTCGCCCACGCCAACGAGGCCGCGACGGTCGATGGAAGCTGGATCGCGCGCGGGCGTCACCGGGCTCTCAGCCAATATGTGGTCAGGCGTTACGCTGAGATGCATGGGCGGAGGCGGAAGCGGAGGTAGCGGTGAGTCGGACTGGGCGCCAAAATAATATGGGTCGAGCGACGAGCTGGCCGAAGTTGACCGGGAGACAGGGTTATCACGCTCAATCGGGGTCCACTCTTGGGCATGAGATATATGGAAGCTAGGCTGGGTGAGAGTGAGCAGATGGTTCGTGTTTGGAAAGGACGCGCGCGCGACTTTACCTGCGGGTGCGAGCCATCGTCGCGTTCGTCGCCTGTGCTTATTCCGCCCTCGTCGCCGTAGACATCGCGAACGCTGATCCCGGGCGTCTCCAGCGCTTCAGCACGTCCCGTTGCCGCGCTGTCCGCGCCCTCAACCAGTGGCCGGGCGTGGGGAGAAGCCATAACTGGAAGCGGAAGAAAAAGAAAGGAAGGGAATAAGGACGCGGTTCTGAGTTGACGCCGTTTGGCGGTCGGCGCGGGGTGGTGGAAGATTAGGACAAGAAGGGTACGGCGGAGCCGTCGACGGGCGTCGACTTTGGTGTTCAGACACGACGCATGCGGCACGGACGAGCACCGTGACCTGTACCGCGATGTTTGTCAACGCCCTCGAGAACGTTCATGTGGCGTCGCGCCCTTTGCCTTGTTGATCTTTTCCACGCCCACGCTTCGTTTGTTTATTGCCCAAGAACAATGCAAGAAGTATTCACAAGCTCCGGCGGGGCCGGTTCCCCGGCTTCTCTTGCAGTAAAGCAGGGTCTCAACTGATGCTGGCACGATTCACGCTGAGAGTGTCGAGACTCTACTGAAGGCGGACAAAACGAAGGAATAGCCTTGACGACGATCTAAATAGTCTGTTTCTTTGTCGGCTAGCGCTCTTTTGCGAGTGTGTAAGAATAATGTACTCTATCCCCTAGAATTCCTGCTAGTGGTGCCTTATTCGGTTTCGGCCGTATCTGGTCCGTCTTCATCGTGTCCCCAAGACGTCGCTCTCATCGGAAACCACGATAAATTGGCTTTCCTGGACGCATCAAGACGAACGCTTCCACATCGTCGCACACGCGTTTCAATCCTCTCCGCGCTCATTCTTGCGAGTTGGGGGAGAGAAGTCATTGAGTGAATGCACAAGGAAGTCATGGCAAGACGCACAGCGATGGAGTCCATTGTTGTTTGATCGTGTTCACAGCAATGAGTGGCAAACAGCAGGCATATGGACACTTCTGAGAAGATCCTGCTTCAATAAGTAATTCTAGCACCCTTCTGTCTGCGCTTGAGCGTCGAGTTCGAAGACAGAAGGGGACAGTACGCAACGGTCGGTAGTGATTCAGGCTCAACAGAAGGCGCATATACAACTTCTTGGCTGCTACCTATCATGTTACTCAGGCACTGTATTGATGATTATGTAGGCGGCTGGTTGCTTTCTGGTCGGTCAAGGTTTAGATCTTCGTCGAGTCTCAGCCAAATTGCTGTGTCTAGCTGTTACGAGATGCTCGTCCATCACTGCGTAATGACGTTGGTAAGTAGGCCTGCTGTTTGTCATCTAAAAATATCCAAGAGGCCGCGCACGACCGATACGACACGGACAGACGTCGACCTGAAGTTCAACACGTCAGGTGATTTGTCGGTTCCGACATCGGGATTTGCCGTGTTCCGTCGATCGCTCGACGCTTGCACTACCCGTTGGCTTTTCTATCGAGCACCGTAAGATATCTCCACGTTCTGGGGACAGAACTCGATTGCTTAGGCGGGCTTCAAACGGTATGTCACAAGCTTGTACGCCACGAAACGTCGAAAACAGCTTCACTGAACACAGGTGACGGTCGGCGGCGCCTACTGTTCGTTCTCATCCCGCCAAGATGTAGTGGGCCCTGCAAGCAAGGTAACTCTGAATTGTTGCGTTCCAAGAAATGCGGGGGTTGCGAATCACATATATGCTACAGTCCATTAGTAAGTATATTCTGAAAGATAATGTCAAGAAAGCAATAGCACGAGCGGGCATAGATTCAAGCATAGCACGGTCATGAGCGCGGTCTACTACGAGTACCAAGAAGGGTGTTAGGTGAAGAATAACAAGAAGCCCTCTACAACTCCGTCTCAAAAGCACGCGGACGGCCTCGGTAGCCACCACGCCCACGACCGCGGAATGGACGACCGCGACCGCGACCACGGCCCCGCGTAGGCTGAGTCGAGGAATCGCGAGGCGGCTCAGGGCTGGCGGCGCTGCTGCTGACCGCCGTCGAGGTCAAGGAGGAGAGCGGCTCGACGTGATCGGCGCCAGGTGTCTTGACGACGGTCGCGCCCGCGGCGAGGCTGGGCTTTTCGTAGAAGAGATCGTCCGGCATGCTCATCGTCTGGAAGCTTTCGGGCTCGATGGGCTCGAAGACTTGGACGGGTGGGGGAGGCGGTGGGGCGGGCTGAGCCTGAGGTATGTTAGAGAGGTACGATAACCGACAACACCATGCTTACCTCACGCTGGCGCGCCTTTTCCTTCTCCTCCTTTTGAGCCCGGATGCGAGCCTTGTCACGCTCGCTCTGCTCCCTGCGACGCTGCATCGTTTTCTCCCACTTCGCGCGTTGCTCCTCCGTCCACGTCTCGTCGGGCTCCGGCACAGGCTTCTTGCCCGGCTTGGGCTTTTTGGTAGCTTGCTTCGGCTTAGGTGTCGCCTCAGCCGCCTCCGGCTTGGGCTCCTCCTCCACCTTCGCTTCAGTAGGCCTGGCCCTCGCCGGCTTCGGCTTCGGCACGTCCTCCGTCTGCTGCACCTCCGCCTCCTTATGCTGTTGCGCCTCAGCTTGTCTCTGCTGCCTCTCCTCAGCCTTCCTTGCCTTCATCTCCGCCTTCTTCCGCGCGAACTTCTCCTGCCTACGCTCCCACTTCTCCCCGCGGCTGATCTCCTTCTCGACGCGCTGGATCTGCTCCGCGCGCTGCTGTTGCCGCTCCTCCCGCTGCTGCTCGCCGCCTGGAGGCGGGCTGCCCTCGAGTCCGGGCGACGTGCTGCCCGCCTTCAGACGGATGAGCTCGGCCTTGAGCATGATGTCGTTCGTGTGCCGGCGCGCCGCGGCCTCGGCCTGCGCGGTGCGCAAGCGTGCATCCTCGTCCCGCTTGCGTGTCTCCTCCCGCTCGCGTCGCCGCCGGCGCTCAGCCTCCTGCCACCGCGCCTCCTCCTCTTCGCGCAGGCGCTTCTCCTCAGCGAGGCGCGCGGCCTCCGCCTCCGCGGCTGCGCGCAGCTTCGCCTCCTGCCGCGCCCGCCGCTCTTCCTCCGCCGCGCGCTGCTTTGCGATGCGCTCCTCCTTTATGCGGCGCTCCGCCTCGATCGCGGCCTGGATGCGCGCCTCCTCCTCTCGCGCAGCGTTCTCTCGCGCCCACTGCGCGTGCTCCAGCTCGATGCGCGCGTGCTCCTCGGCGAGCCGTGACTGCTCCTCGCGCTCGCGCTGCCGGCGGGCGGCCTCGCGCTCCTTCCGCTCCTTCGCCTCCGCCTTCGCGCGCGCGGCCTCCTCCTGTTGCCGCTTGAGCTCCGCCTCCTCGCGCTCGGCCTTCTCGCGCTCGAGCTGCTGCTGGCGAAGCTTGTTCTCCTCCTTCCGCCGGCGGTTCGCCTCGGCGCGCGCTTCCTCTTCTGCGAGACGGCGACGGCGCTGCTCGGGGTCCTCGCCGCCCTTGCCCTTCTTCTTTTTCGACTTGGCAGCTGCTTGCTGGGCTTGCTCCGCTGCCTGAACGTCGGGGTCGACGAAGCCCTTCTTGTTGGCGAGGATGTTGCGGATGCCCTCGTCGTATGACTGTTGAAAGCACTTCTGCGCATCGTGAACGGTGGCGTCCTTGAGCAGCAGCTTGATCATCTCGTGGTTGCCGCTGGCGATGGCGAGCTGAAGCGGGGTGCGGCCATCTGCAGCGGCCTTGGACGGGTGACAGCCCTCAGAGAGCTTTCCCTGGCGAGAGAGGAAATACTTGGCCGCAGCAACATTGCCAGAGAGCACAGATTGTTGGAAAGGCGTCAGCTTCGCGGCGTTGAGCAGCGTAGTGTCCGCGCCCCGCTCGAGAAGGTACTTGACAGCCAGGTCATCTGGACTCTTAGCAGCCGAGTGAAGGAGCGTCTCATAGTTGACCTTGGGGAAGTTGGGGTTCTTAGAGGGGCGCTCGGGAGTGTTCACATCAAACTTGTTCTCCTCAAGGAGGAAGTTAAGGAGCTCGACGTTCCCTTCACGCGCTGCCTTGAAAGCGCGGGACCGGGACGCGGACTGCTCTTCTTCCTTGCGAGCCTTCTCTTGAGCCTTGAGATTGGCTTGCCGCTTCTCCTCCTCGATCTCCTTCTCTGTACTAAGTCAGCAGCTGAACCAGAAAGCAGATGAAATAGCTTACCCAACTCCTTCATCCGCTTCTCGTATTCCTCTCGTTCCTTCTTCCGCGCAGCTGACGGGCTATGGCTCCTGCGCGGGCGCGACGAGTATCCGTAACCACCGCTGTAGCCACCACCCCCACTGTAGCCGCCTCCACCGTAGCTCCCATTGGCAGAGGATGAAGGGCCGTAGTCGTAATAGTCGTCAAATTCGTCGGACTCGTCGTCATACTCGTCTGACGATTCGCCGTCTTCGGGAATTATCATAGGGATGCCATTGACTACCACGATAGTAGGACCACGACGGCGGCGGAAGTGCGAGCGGTACTCTGAGCATGGAAAGTCAGCAATATGTGTGGGGGGATGGAGTTGCCACATACGTTGACCGCGCTGGCTACTGTACTTGCCGTTCATCATACTCTCGAACATGAACCTGGTGACGACTTAGCACGAGGATACTAGGGGAGCGCGGGCACGCACCTAAAGAATGACTGGGCGAAGCCCGGGTCCCCTCCCATGAACCCGTCGTCGTCCTCATCGTCGAAGCCACCAAAGGCGTCCTCTTCGCCCCAGGCGGGGTTGTCGTAGTACTTTTGGCAGATGTCCCATGCTGCACTAATCTGCGATCACGTTAGTAGTGCCACGAGCGTGTCGATAACGACGGACCTCTTGAAACTTGGCTGTCGCCTCGCTCGCCCGGTCGTGGTTCCGGTCCGGATGGTGCTCGAAGGCCAGGCGCTTATAGGTTCGCGCGGCGACAGAGTACTCTGCCTCGGTGGTGAGGCCCAGGGTCTCAAAGGAGTCGACGACCTGCTTTTTGAGAACCATGTGAGTGGCGCGCGGGGCGCGGGGGGGTGATGAGGGGGCCGGCAGAGGGTCAAAGACGAGTCCTGGAGAGCATGCCTAATTGCACGCGTCTGGGTGACCGTGACGTGACACACGCGGTGTTTGTTCCCTGACGGGCAAGTTTACCCCTGTCTGCGAAGCTCAATGGCCGCCCATGCAAAGTGTCCGTCCGCTGGCCATGAGGCGGCGGCGTCCGGCCTTGACCTTGACGGCCAGAGCGCTTGTTCAATTAGGGCATACTCGCTCACGGTACGCGCGTCCTTCGGGCTGCCACTCGCCACTCATATAAAGACCCAGTGGCAAGGGCGCACCGCGCTGCATTCGCACGCGCCGTACCGAACCGCCACACTAGCGTCCAGTTCAGTGGCTGCTCAGATCCGATCTTCGCCTCGAGGTATGCTCGCTTCTGCCGCGCTACGCCCTTCTCTCAAAAGCCTCAGCAGACCCTGACGCCAGCCGCCCCGCCTCCCACCTCGTACGCGCACGACCAGGTGTGTAAGCCGCTACTTCCCCGCACTCGCGCCTCTCATAACGAATGACAGACCTCTATTCGCCATGACGTCCGAAGTCAATGATGGCTCGCTCGATGTGACCATGGCGATCACTGACCCTCTCGCGCTGCACATGTTCCCCCTCGACTGGATGCCCGAGCCGGAGCCGGAGGTCGAGGTCGAGGTCGCCGAGCCGCCGCCCAAGCGCGCTAAACGCCGCCAGGTCAAGAACGCGTGCACCAACTGCCAGAGGGCGTGCAAGAAGTGCGACGAGGCCCGCCCCTGCCTGCGCTGCGTGCGCTACGGCCTCTCCGAGCTGTGCGTCGACTCGCAGCGCAAGGAGCGCAAGAAGGGCGCGAGGCGAGGTCCTTACAGGAAGCGTGATGTAAACAGTGCGTCCGCTATTCCCTCGCTCGTAAGCATCTACTCATGACCGTGCCGTCATAGATTCAGCCTGCGACACGGGCCCGGCAGCGACGCCGGAGCCAGTGGCCCAGGAGCCCCCGCCGCCCAGGCCGACGGCCCCCATCCCCACACCCCCAATCGCCCCGGCGGGATCGTACTCGCCGGAGTACGATCAGTACGCGCAGCCGCGCCCCCAGTCCCCCGAGCAGCCGGTCGAGGAGCCCCCCAGCCGCGTCCAGATCGAGAGCCCCATCCCTGTCAACCTTGGACAGGTGGTGCCCTGCCTGGAGTCGTGGGGGTACTACTCCCAGCCAGCTCACAACAACCACCTTGCCCCTTTCAAGGGGCATGGTTACATGCAAGGTCCTGCCCCCTCCCACATGAACTACTAACATTTTCCCTGTCTTACTGTACTGGTATGTATACTGGCAACAGGCTGCTTGCTGGCATGTTGTGAGCCTTCATATCATTGCATTCTGCTAGGGTACTCTACTTCTCATACTTGTTTCCCATACTTGGCACATATATACATGTATCTGGACAGTGATACTTACTCTCTGTGTGCTATATACTGATCTGTTGTCTGTTGTATCCAATAAATGTGTTTTCTTGGTCAACTTAAAGTGTGATTGTGCCAAACAAGGTTCAAAGGGGTCGACCACAATGCATTCCTAATGGGGAAAGCGGACAAGCGAGCAAATAGAATACAACAGCAACACTAGTACCCCCGATTGGCAGCCTAGTAACCCCCGCCACCGTCCTGGGCCATCCGATGGGACTGCATCTGCCTCCGTTGCGTCTCCTCCAGCTTGGGACAGTTGGAGATCCCATGTCCGAGGCCGCCACACACGGCGCATCCTTTGAGAGCGCCGCCCTGCGCGGCGCGCGGATCCTCGATTGATGCGAGGAACGGCGGGACCCTGAGATGCATGTTAGACATCAGATTGGTACTGTAGACGTGAGAGAAGCCCGCGGGGGAAGGGCGCTGCGTGGACGCTAGCGCGCCGACACAAAGGCGCCAGCACGCAACTTAGGCATGCAAGGCCAAAAACCACCGCCGTGAGAGCGCGAAGGTGTTCGCGCGCCGAGGGGAGGGAAAATGAAGGAACGGTGCAAGGTGGAGGAAGGATGCACGCACTTCTGGCCAGCTTCCATAAGCAAGTACTTCAGGTCGAGCAGCGTCTGCTCGGGCGTATTCATGTTGACGAACGTGGTCGCGATCCCAGTCTTCCCGCTGCGGCCCGTGCGACCGATCTGTGGATGTCGGTGGTTAGCGAAGGTTCATATGAAGGTGGTGAGGGTTCGAAGGAGTGGCAATAGGGTCCGAGAGGCGGGTGCGGTGGTCCGGTTGCTGTCAACAATGGCCCGGATGTTGCCAGTCAATGACGGGCTGGCGTAGCCCGAAATCCCATTCAGAGCGAGACGCCAGATCTGCTGAACAGCGGGACGGTCCGAAGGCTGTAGCCTTCCATAGCCGTCACATCGTATACAGCCACATCGTATTAGCGGGTAGTATGTATAGCAAGGCGTCAACCTTCTATAGCTGACAGGCGCATCAACGCATGGAGCGCATAGAGCGACCACGCAACCGCAGAACCGCAATGTCCGCGATTTCCCAGGGTGATAGAGCAAAGGTATACCACTCACCTGATGGACGTAGTCCTCGATCTCCTTGGGCATCGTGAAGATGATAACGTGCTGGATCTCATTGAAATCGAGCCCCTTCGAGGCGACACCTGACGCGACCATCACGTCCTTGGCGCCAGACTTGAAAGACTTGATGGCGTATTGGCGCTCTTCTTGGGCTGAAGACTGGTTAGCGATGCGTTGGATGGACGCGAGAGCGAAGGTTTACATTTGGACCCGTGAATCGCGACCGCTTCGACACCCTTGAGCAATAGATATTCCTGAATATCTGAGGAGTGGGTAAGCTGACATCGCGGAAGCAAGGAATGTGTAGCTTACCATCGACCTCATTCTTGTTCTCGCTAAAGATGATGACAGGCGGCGGCGTCTTTTGCAAGCACTCGAGCAGGTAGACCATCTTTGCCTCCTGCTTGACGTACTCGACGACTTGCAGAACGTCCAGGTTCGCCGCACCGGCGCGTCCAACGTTGATGAGGATGGGTTGGATGAGCGACTGTTGCGCAAAGTCCCGGATTTTCTGCGGCATCGTCGCGGAGAAGAGAAGAGTTTGGCGTTGCCGCTGCAGCAAGCGTTAGTAGATTCGACGGTATCACGACACGAGAACGAAGGGATCGACCTTGAAGTAGCTCATGATGTTCCGCACGTCTTCTTCGAAGCCTAG
This sequence comes from Pleurotus ostreatus/Saccharomyces cerevisiae fusant, assembly GCA_024196135.1. Classification (NCBI taxonomy): domain Eukaryota; kingdom Fungi; species Pleurotus ostreatus/Saccharomyces cerevisiae fusant. The sequence goes on along the minus strand of JAMQCK010000046.1, from coordinate 80,324 downwards.
GTCGACCATACGATCCGCCTCGTCCATGCACATGTACTTGCAATTGTTGAACGTCAAGCGCTTCTTCTCCAGCATGTCGATTAGCCGTCCAGGCGTTGCGATCACGATGTGGATGCCCTTGCTCATAACATGTGCTTGGTCGTTCATCGAGATACCGCCAATGCATAGCAAGGTGTTCAACTGCGGGTATCGCCCCTCCTTCGCAAGCGCTTCACACCACGCCAACACATTCTCGTACGTCTGGTTCGCCAACTCGCGCGAGGGACAGAGGATGACGCCCACTGGGCCCTCGCCGCGCACGAAGGGCAGCTTCATCTCCTCCTCAAGGGCGAACATGATGAGGGGCAAGCAGAACGCAAGCGTCTTGCCAGAGCCGGTAAAGGCAATGCCGATGATATCACGTCCTGAGAAACTGAAGAATGAGCAAGCAAATACGGGAAGTAGCAAGCGCACATACGCAGTGGGTATGCCCTGGATCTGAATGGGCGTTGGGTCGATGATGCGCTTCGACTTGAGGTAGTCGAGGATACCGCGAGGGATTTTCATGTCCTGGTCGAAGGTAAGAGGGGGGAAGAGAATAAGGTATGAAGTCACCATACCTCGAAGTGTTCGACCGGGGGAGGTATATCCTTTCCTTCAACAAGGATGTGGTGCTTCTGTCGCACACGTTCATTCTCCTCTTCAGTGCGGTCACGGATATAGTGTGGGGGACGCCAGCTGGATTCACACGTTAGTTAATTCATCATCTGGGTAGCTGAACGCGTACCTTGACTTCAACGGTTCAGTGTACTGGATCCCCTTCGCCAATTCCATGTCTGACGCGAGCTTGCGCCTACTCTTGATCGCTTCCAGCAATTGCGCATCTTCCTCTTCTTTCCGCTGCTGCTCGGACTTCTTCGCATCTGGGGAAGGTGTAAGAACGGGAATTAATGGCGTGACGCGCCACACGCACCCTCTGCGGCCTTGCGTAGATGCACCTCCTGGGCCTCCAACAGCAGGGTACGTTCTATCCGTGCCTTTTCTTTGCGTCGCTCCTCCTCTTCATTCTCGGCTTCCTCCCGCTCCAAGGCCTCGGCAAGGGCGCGTTTGCTCCGGGATGCGTCTCGATTTCCACTCCACGTCGTGAGTTTTGCCAATTTGGCCTGCTTGCGCTGTGCGACGGGCACGTAGGGGACATAGTCCTCGTCCTCGGCGGGGACCTCTGGGGTGGGGGAGCGCTGCAGACGGCGGCGCTTGGGCGCGGACTCGTCCAGCATGACGGTGGTGAGCGCGGGAGGCAAGGGACGAGGGACGGACGGTGGCTCGGGCCGGAGCTTGCGGGTGTCGGGGCCGCGCGCCGGCGGCGCCATCTGCTCCCGCATCCACCACGGGGAAAGACCCGGAATGCATATGCGCCCCGGGTCTGGAATATAAAAGAGAGATGACGACGGCGGGGGGACGCCGTGCCTTTCGTCCTGAACCACCATGGCAGAGTTTGACCCGACTTTCAATCCCCACCGCCGCTGTACGCGATCCCATCCCCCTCCCCCCGATCGCTGCTGATGCGCCGCAGACAACCCCTTGACGGGCGAATATGTGCTCGTGTCCCCCCATCGCATGAAGCGGCCTTGGAAGGGCCAGATTGAGCCCCCGCAGCCCTCCAACCTTCCCCAGTACGATCCAGAGTGCTACCTCTGCCCCGCGAACAGTCGATCGGGCGGGCAGAAGAACGAAGATTACAAGCACACCTTCATCTTCGAGAATGACTTTGCGGCCATCCTCCCCCCACCCATTCCCGCTGCCCCCACGCCCCCGCACCCCTTGCTTGCCTCTGAACCTGTTCAGGGCGGCTGCGATGTCATCATCTTCCATCCCCGCCACGATCTTACTCTCGCGCGCCTGGGCATCCCAGACATCGAGCGTATCATCCAAGAGTGGATCGGCATCTACAAGAGGCGTGGTACGCAAGAGGGTATCAAGTATGTTCAGATCTTCGAGGTTAGTAATTGTTGAGACTTCTTAGATCTCTACTCATACCGCTCGCAGAATAAGGGAGCCATGATGGGGTGTTCTAACCCGCATCCTCACGGTCAGACTTGGGCTATGTCCGCGGTCCCGACCCTCCCTGCGAAGGAGCTCGACTCGCTACGGAAGTACCGCGAGTCGAACAAGCCCTCCGAGGGCGCACCCAAGGCCGGAGAATGTGCTTGCTTGCTCTGCGAGTACGCACACTTTGAGGCCGGTGTGCCTCTGGAAGAGAGCCGGATAGTCATCAAGAACGACCACTGGCTCGCCGTCGTCCCTTGGTGGGCAACTTGGCCGTTCGAAGTCATGCGTGCGTGCACGCCAATACTTTATTCCCTAGTTCCGGATACTTACCCTCGCGCAGTCCTCCCTTACAAGCGACACATACCATCTTTGCAAGAGCTAACAACTGAGGAGAAGACAAGCTTCGCCGACGCTCTCAGCCGCGTGACGAAGCGCTACGACAACCTCTTCTTCTGTTCCTTCGCTTACTCGATGGGTATCCACCAGCGTCCGCTTCCTGTCGAAGGTACGCACTTCGTCAGTGTAACTCGAAGCAATCATTGACGCAGGTCTTGTTTCTTTAGCCTCAAACGGCAGCGGCGAAGAAGCGCACTTGCACCTCCACTTCGCACCGCCACTTCTGAGGAACGCCAGCATCAGGAAGTTCCTCGTGGGGTGAGCAGATCTTTGTAGACTACTTCTATACCATGCTGACCCTATCCTCAGCTTCGAGCTCATGGCCGAGGCTCAGCGCGACCTCACCCCAGAGCAAGCTGCCGCTCGCCTGCGCGCATGTTCCGAGGTCCACTACCTCGACGACCCCGAGGCTGCCAAGGCCCCGTAGTCGACTTAAGGCATAACACGATATAGAGAATCGAGATATTGAGATAGAAGTATAATACGCCGTAAAGGCGCGCAGTCGAAGTTGTCATGAATTGAATGTGTAGCAAGTAGAAAGGAGTCGCAGTGTATAAATTAATGTATGAGCAGTGTAGAAGTGTAGCTATTGCATGCGTTGACCTCTCAATACTGCGGATCTTTCTGAGTGTCAAGCTGATGAAAGGGCGGTAGGTGGCTGGGCATCGGGGACGATAGGATATTGCTATGCATCGCGTTCCAGCTAATTGCCAGATTTGTAGCGACGACTACTTCCCGTCGATCTGCAGCCACATCTCCCAATACTTCCGCTCCTCGTCGGTGCCATGGAACACCCAATTCACCTTCTTGATCTCCTCGAATCCTTCTTCCAACGTCGGCTCTTCGCTCTCCGACTTGAAGCCCGCGAAACCGATGTAGGGGACGATTGGACGGGCGGGCTGGGTTTGAACGTTAGTCGTTGGCAACAGGATGATGTGGATGATAGAATTGGAGGAAAGGGATGTCGAAGATGTCCCATGGGAGAAGACGAGGGCACGGAAATATAATATAAGAGCGTCGGAAGGATCGTCGAGGCTATCAACACGAGTTCCGGTGACGAGAAGATGGAAGCCACTGCAAGAGAAACTCCGATCATCGACGCCATGACTTTGAGGATACAAGACGACCAGACACTTCCACACAGTTGTCGATCCTTCCGCGACCATCACAGAAATTTGTTGACGGGTGGCTAGCACACTCTGCTCAACGTCCGTAGCACTTATCACAGCCTCCATAGCTCCCAGATCTGCATCGCGACCTCCACGGAATTGAACTCACCTCTTTAGCAGCGACGGATGGCGGCAGGTTATACGCCCGATATAGGTTGTTGTGCCAGGCCAATTCCTTGGAACCGGTAAACCAGAAGCACCTGAAGGTCGGTGGAGTCAGACAGCCAGTTAGTTAACGAGCGGTACAGGTGGGTCGAGCGCGAAGCAGGACGCTGCGCTCGTGGCGCATTGTCCCGCGACGTCGGTTGTACGGTTCCAGGGCAGCGGGACGGCGCGCTTCTCGCGGAGTCGGAGCCTGCGCTGCGCTCTCGATCGTCGCCGGAGAGACGCACTCCCGCGACGCTGAGATCCAGAGGAGGCGCCCCCTCGGGGATCTCGGACAGCAGCAAATCTTACCTCACGGGGATTTTTGCCTTCTTGGCTAGCTCTATATAGTGCGCGCGAGTAGCGGCGTTGCGGTTCGTGTTATCTGGCGCATGTCGCGTCAGGCGAGGGATTTACAGGGATGAGACGACAAGAGCTCCAGGCTGAGGCACGCACCGACGACGCAGCTCTTGCCCTCTTTGAGAGCTTCCTGAACGGCCTTGATGCACTTTGCACGGGTGCCCAGGGTATCTTGGTTGATGTGAACGTAGCCCGCTGGCTCGAAGTGCCGGTGATAGAAGGTAGATTTGCCCAAGCACGGATAGCCATGGAAGATCACAATTTCTTGCTTAGCCGGGTCTGGGACGATTGGAGTAGACGTGGGCGTCACTTCTGGTACTACTTCGTTGGTTAGGTGCTTTTTCGGGCTTCGAACAAATGGACTACGTACGTTCAGGGACGCTCGATGCGCGGAAGCCCTCAAGAACAACGTTCGTATGCTTGGGCAACTTGAGGAAATATTCCTGCAGTAAAAGTCGAGCGTAAGTGTGTCATACCTCTTTCTTGTGACCTCTGACTGACCTCCGGAGTATAAAACGTCAGCCCAACGTTGTCTGCCCACTTGCGATCGGTCCCAGCGAAATCAGGCGGTTTATCCTTGCCGTAAACCCTCCCGGCGGCGTCGCCGACATAGAACGACTCGTCCTTGTCTGTAGAGAGCGGAAATTATGTGTGAGTGCGGCGCAACAAATAATGAAGCTCGACTTACTGATAGTAACACCTTCCACCGCATATATGCGTTCGAGCTCGGTCCACATGCCCCTCATGGGCTTGCGATAGCTGTCCTTCTCCGTTGCGGCAAAGAGACGGAAAGGGACTTTGGGCAACTGCATGCGACGTCAGCGTTCTGTGAGCGATATGACAAGGAAAAGAGCCTACAGCTAATGCGACCGCATTCATCTTCTCTTTCCAGGTTCGCAACGGACCCGGCTTGAGCGCCTGGTTCGTGATGAGCAAAATGGCATAGCTGTCAGTTCACCAGGTGAGTAAGATGAGAGTTTCTGCCGTGGTGTGGATTGATGAACTTACCCTTCATTGTACACTTCCTCGAGTTTCTTGGGCACAACAGGGTTCCACCACTCAAAATTGGCCGAAGCGGCAGGCCCCTTCGCCTTCGCCTTGGATACACCTTTACCGAAGGACGACTTGATCACGGTACCGTCGAGGTCGAACGCGGCGACTTGCGTCGCAGCAGTCGGCGTAAGGTTGGTGGCATGCCAGCAGCTACCTTTGGGGCCCAGTGGCTTCAGCCATTGGAACGCGCCAGGTGGCTTCTCTGATGTTTTGGCAAAGAAGGGATGGACTACCGACAACATACTTAAGCCAGATGAGTATTTGAACGATGAAATAGCCGACCTTTCTGCACCTTCTTCGACGGCTCGCCTGAAGCAGGTCCCGCGTCGTCGCTCGGAGAGGCCCCGCGTTTCCGGGATGAACCGGCCTTCGAGGTCGACATTAGAGCGCTGTATGGATACGGCCTGCGAAAAGGCGCTCTGGTCGTGGCAAGTCCTCTTGCGAGCGTCTCTGCGTCGGCGGTCCTGATGAGGTTCAGAACCAACTTCGTCGGGCCGGCGACTCCGCGGAAGCTGGTGACGCCCACGTGCACTTGCATCAGTGTCACGGTTGCATTTGCAGACTGTCCTCATGCTCATTTTTCACGCGCTTTGGCAGTAAACATGTCTGATTAGAGCAAGAGCATATGCGGTAGTGTACATAGGTAATCCAGACAAAGTCAAGAAGCAAGGTGAGAACGTGGCAAGAAGCAAGATAAGTATGCGAGCAAGTGACGATAGCTGCATGATCCAAGAAAATCCTAGTGCATGGAGTCGGCATGATTAGGAGAACAAAACGGTGCATAGCGCAAAAGGGTAGTCAATACAGAGTCAGTGTAGTCAAGATGCATCAGCGCTACGGTGCGGTCATTTATCGCCTGCTGTTGGAGCGCGACGATGATGGCGGGGCCTGAGAGCACTTGAAGGCAGAAACGTCAAACTTCTTCGTGCGCGACGGAGTACGAAGTTCCAGCCTGTGAGCGGTTAGACGATGGCTGTAGCCGCGTAATGCGGCACACTCACTGTTCCTGTTGTTGCTGTGGCTTGTATCGGACGCAGATGTCCACCAGGGTGTCCAACTCGTACTTCTCATAGATCTCCTTGTAGTTGGCATCCGCCTCCTTGCCGTCTAGCACGATCGCCTCGAAGCCTTTGAAGTCTAGGGACGAAGTTAGAATAAGGGCAGCCTAAAAGCGCACCCTACGAACCTTCAGGGAACTGCGCGGCAAGCAGACCCAAAGCGTCCTCTGGAACAATCTCATCGGGATGCACACCGTGCTTCTTCGCCAACTGGAAAGCTATGAGACGACATCCAATCTGATCTCTCGTCCACGCACCTTCGCTCGCTGTGCTTCGAGACGCCTGTAGATCTGCTGGACGGGATCGGCATTCGAAGTGCTCGCGTCCATCGTCGTATCCATGTCGTCGTCCTCAATATCGTAGACCTCGATAGGCTTCTTCCTCACTGACCTCGGCTTCGACCGCGTGACAGGCGGCGACAGCGGGTCGATATCGTCGTCGATCTCGATAACATCGCTCGTCCCGTTAGGCTCCTCGGCATAGTCGTCGTCGATCTCGTCCTCGTCTTCCCATATGCTCAGCGTCCTCTCCGCGGCAGGCGGGGTCGCCGGGCGAGGAGGAGGGTCCTCCTTGCGCTTCTTGCTGTTTGTACGCGAGGCAGGCGCCTGCTTCCGCTTGCGAGGTGCCTTCTCGCCTCCTTTGCCGGGTTTGGGGCGCCAGGAAACGATCATCTCAGAGTCGGGATTGTCTAGGAAGTCCTTCGCGGCCTTGCCGACCTGCATCGCTCGTCAGATTCGCTGGGCAATGACCCAAGTCAGAGAACTCACGCGAAGATAGGCATTGCTAAAGCCGGAGTTGTTCTGGATGTTGACCTCGTCCAGCATCTGGTCGCACAACAGACGGGCGAGCAACAACTCCACCAGCTCCTTCGGTTGCGCAATACAAGCAGCGAAGCCCTGATACTGCGTCAACCCCTTGTCCTGCAGCGCCTTCGTGTTCGCGCCGCGCATAGCAGCGAGCGCCATATCCTGCGTGATGTCGACGCGGTCGCGTGTCACAGCCTGCACGAACGTCAGGAAGTGGCGCGCCTCCGCGGTCATGTCCTGGTCCTCGAGCGGCGTCGGATTCGCGCAGTTGTCGCACATCTTCTTGCAGGTCTTCTGCTCGAAAGTCTCGCCGAAGAAGCGGAGGATGTGGACGCGGCGACATTGGGAGATGTCGTTGCAGTAGAGGATGACGGCGCGGAGGGCTTCCTCTTGACGGCGGACGACTGCGGGTGGGAGAGGCGGCTGGTCTTTGGGCTCGCGGATCATCTTGTAGATGGTGTTGGCGTCCTTGTACTGGTAGTCTGAATTAATGTTAGTAGTGCGTATGGGGAGACGAGCTATTTTACTGACGCAGTACGCAGTCCGAAGGCTGACCATCGCGACCCGCACGACCGGTTTCTTGGTAGTATCTATTGAGGGTTAGCAAGAAGGGCACCTTTCACATCGAATTGTGCACTTACCCGTCCAGAGACTTGGGGATCGAGTGGTGGATAACAAAGCGAACTAGCCATGTGATCAGTACAGCACTGGCGGCCCACATCCAGGATAGCTTACCGTCAGCTTTGTCGATACCCATACCGAAGGCAATCTATAGATGACATGAGCATCGACAAGCAACGAGCACGGACGTTCGCGTACCGTAGCAACCATGACCTGCGTTCGATTGGACTTCCAGTTCATATAGACCACCTTCCTATCCTCGTCCGTCATGCCAGCGTGATAGTGCTCCGCCGCAATGCCCTCCTTGCGCAACTGCTCCGCACCCGCCTCCGCGGCCTTCTTGCTCAGCGTATAAATGATCCCGCTCTCCCCCGCATGCGTCTCATGTATCCACTTCGCAATCGTCGCCATCTTCTGCTTCGGCACGACCGAGTAGTGCAGGTTCGTGCGGTTGAAGGACTGCGTGAGGCGCACGCAGCGCTCGATGCGCAGGTTCTTCACGATGTCGTCCGCCGCGCGCGGGGTGGCGGTCGCGGTGAGCGCCATGATGGGCACGCCCGGGTACGTCTGGCGCAGCTGCCCGAGGGCGAGGTACTGCAGGGGGGTTCAGACGTGCGCGCGGGCAAGATAGATAGAGAGAGACGGACCGCGGATCGGAAGTCGTGGCCCCAGGAGGAGATGCAGTGTGCCTCGTCGATGACGAAGCGGGCGAGCAGGCCGCGGCCGTGGAGGTAGGCGAGCAGCGATTTGGCCTGTCCGCTGTTGTGCATCTTCTCTGGGGTGACGTAGAGCAGGCGGGGTCGGTTGTTGGAGTACATACGCCGGTTGACGTCCAAGGATGGGGTGTCCCGGGCGTCAGCGGACGTCCACTGCAAAGCTTCGATACCACGACGCGTAAGGTTCTCGACTTGGTCCTCCATGAGGGCGAGCAGTGGGGAGACGATGATGGTGACACCCTTCGTCGAGCCACCTTCGCATATGGCAGGGAGCTGGTAGCACAGACTCTTGCCTCCGCCAGTCGGCATCAGCACGAAGACGTCCTTGCCCTCCATCGTCGCGGTGATAGCTTGAAGCTGATTCGTCCGGAACGCCTGCAGACGGAAGAAGCGGTGCAACTTCTGCACGATCTCAGGGTAGAACGGCGTCTTCTTCAGGTCAGGGTCGTCCGTGGCCGACTCGACGCTGGACGTTGTGGCTTGTGTCAGGGACCGCTCCTCTGTGACCGTGGTCATCTGCTCCTCCATGTCGATCTCTTGGTACAGGTTCGAGTCGTCAGGGTCGACTTGGCCCCACAACGCATTGTCGCTATTCAGGACAGTGTCATGACGGTCATCATCGTCGTCGTCGTTGTTGTTGTGGTCGTCGGCAGGCTGTATCGAAGTGTTACTACTGTTGTGTACCACGGTTTCTTCATGGATAGTCACGTGTGTGGTTGAAGTTGAGATGTGCGTCGTCTCGATGGACGTGTTCGCCAAGGTCGACATGGAATCATCCCAGGGTGACCGCTCAGACCTGGCCTCCATGTCCTGAATGATGGTCTTCAAGGCGTTCATGCGCTCAGAAAGAAAGTTTCTGCCCAGAATTTAGCAGGAAGAACAGCGAAAGAGATTCGAGCGCTGACCTGAACGTAGTCAAACGCATGGTATCGTGAGCGGCCTCGCCGCTGTAGTGCTCCAATTCCATGGTGCGTATGCGTTCCTCTTCCTTGAAGTTGTCCATGAGCAAGCTTCGCAGCTTCTCTAGGGAGAGCTATCGCAAAAATCAGTGAGAAGAAATGGTATGTAAGGGCACGGCCTGCCTTCTTGAGGTCCGGATACTTCTCGAGGGCAATCGCAACACGGTCCGTCGGCACGTCTGGGCAGCCACGGTCGACATCGTCAAAGGGATTGGCGCTGACCGCCTGCTGCCTCTTCTTAGCAAGCCTAGCTTGGAAGGCCGCGTCGGTCATGTCCTTCTTCTTGGTAGGAGACAAAGGTGTGGGGTGCAGGGTGGCCTTCCCTTTCCCCTTGTCCAGCGGCTTGGATGCTGGCGTTCTGACAGCGCTGCGGTGCAGGATATTCTCCTTGTCGATCGGGGGAGCCTTCTTGACACGCTTCGGGGCGCTAGTGGTGGGAGGGTCGGGCGCAGATGAGTCCGAAGACGTGCGCTTGAGGCCCGGGGAGGCATTGGATGAGCCACTAGAGATATCGATTGGGCCTGTTTGGGAAGTAAAGGTCGAGTCTGCTCGGAGGGGGGCTGGAGGCTTGACGCCAAAGTTGGGAGTTGAGAAGCTGGGTAGCGCTGGGGGTTTCCGAGAGGACGCTGCACGATTATTGATCAGAGCCACCGATGAATTGAGCGCGTCTAGACGCGTACCAGGAGTAGATGCACCACCAGCCTTGTTGGCCGTGGCCGTACCAGCAGGCCTGAATTTGCTGACGGGCTGCAACTGATTATCAGGACTCTGGGGAATGCGTATCGAGGACGATGGTACCCTTGCTGCCGGCGTCGGAGTCGCGGTCTTGGAGGACTGCGAGCCGGCGCGGTCTCTGTCTCCCAGCACCTCGTGCAGATTGTTCGCTGGTTTGCCGGACATGAGCGCGGAGGGTGAGAAGGTTATCGGGAGTGCACGACGACCATGAAGGTTAATGCCAACCAAATCCGGAATTTCGAATCGCGCGTCGCGTCTGACAATCATGTGACCCGGTCGCGTAGACGCGCTCTTGTTCTCCACACCCATCTCCCCGCCGCCGAACGATCTCTTCGCAACCATGACTTACCCACGCATGGAAAAGGATGACATTATAGGCGCCCTAAACGGGTGGCAGCTGTCTGTGAATGAAATACAGCTCACACGACCGACACCAGACTTTGTGCGGAACATCTACCGCAGCTGCCTGGAGCATATCACGGCGATCAACGAGGAGCCAATACAGAGCGCAGTGACGGACGCTTTCATGGACACCGGTATTGATGAGACGGTGTGTGGTCAGCATCCCCACCCAGCAGAACACTAATTAGCGTGCGAAGGATCTATACGCCACCGCTTTGTCGGACAACATCCTACTATACCATTTGTGCGTCTAGTTATATCTTGAGCCCATATGTTGTCCTGACCCTGGTGCAGAACCCGACTAGCCTCTGCTGCTCGAATAGAGGACTTCAACTCGAAAGACCTCACCAACCCTGATCCCGACCGCACCAACGTCCTCCTCTCCGCCTTCATCAACTTCATCAAGTTCACCGAGCAATTCTGTCATGAGCCATTCACGAAGATCATGCACAGCGCGGACAAGGTCGTGCAGGAGAGGCGAGCGGCGGAGGATGACCTCTCGAGAATAAACCAGGAAATCAAGGTCATCAAGTGCGTATACTTCTGCTGAAGTCAGGATCTCGTCGAACGCTGGCTTATTCAATGTGTAGAGCCAAGATTGCTGAGGATGAACCTCGATGCGAGCAGCTTCGGGCGGAGAACAAGAAGCTGCACACGGAGATGCTGGGTATCAAGGAGATTCAGTCTGTACATGCGCAAGATACTCAGCGTCTGAAGGAGGAGAAGGAGGTTCTCCTGCAAAGGATGGTATGGACCTTTCCCTCCGTCCAGTGATGCCACACTCATCGACTCGCAGCAAGCAATGACTGCAGAGATCGACTCGAAGCGCAGCGAGGTGGCACGGACACGCTCCCGCATCGTACAGTCTCCCGACCGCATGAAGCGCGCCATTTATGTCATGTCGACGACCGTGACGGAGGACAAGCGCCTCATCGCGCAGACAGAGGCGAAGGCGCGGGATTTGAAAGCCAAGTCGGACGCGCTGATTCGTATCGAGAAGGTAAAAGCACCTGTATGTCGTGGAAGACTTTGGCTGACAGGCGCCGAAGGACCTTGGGAGATGTGTGGCGAGCTTGCGGGTGATTGAGCGCGAGGCAGCGGCGCTGCAGGCTATGATCAAGGAGTCGACCGATCTGAAGGAGCATCTCAAGCGCAAGGAGATCGAGCACGAGGAGTTTATCTTGCGGCATGAGGTGCGACTTTCCAAGTTCCCGCTGTCAACCAGCTGCTAAAGGTCGTGTACAGCGCCTGGAGAAACAAGTAGCCAACGCTCAAGACAAGCTCGAGCGCGCGCAGCGGCACGCAGAGGACAAACGCACGACTAATGCGCGGACTCTGGAGCGGTTGAACGCGGAGTACGAGCATATGAGTGAAGAGCGGCGAGACAATGACCGGGTAGTCAAGGATTTGACTGCTGAGACGGAGGAAGTCGAGCGCAAGGTACGTCGGAGGGCGTGGTCCGTAGTCGTTGGGTACTGACGATTATTTGTAGATGGCCGAGCATTTGAAGACTAGCGAGGCGGAGATCACAGAGCTGGTAGGCGAGTATTTCAGGTTGCGCCATGCTACTGGTACGATATCTGCTCTCCATTTCGGGTGCAGGTCTGACTTTTTTTTCATGCAGAGGTTTACCGGCAAATGCTCGCAGACAAGCTTGGGATGATGGACGTGTCGTAGGCTTTTCTCACCTCCATGTATCTTTAGTTCTCGCTCGCTTTCGCTGTTTGCTTTGAACTGATAACTGCTGTATCGTCTTGGGATATCCTGTCGGCCCTCTAAACTGCCTTATTGGAAGTTTAGCACCTTCGTCGCTATCTGCGAGCCCGTCTGAGCTCTCGGCAACGCCCGAACCTTGTTTTCCACGGTTCAACTATCGTAACTCTTCACTCTTTCCATGTCGATTGATCTCAGTCTCGACCGCATCCGTCTCCTGGCGGAATACCTGCCATATACGCGACCCACGATACATATCGCCGGCACTAATGGCAAGGGAAGCGTCTCTGCGATAACCTCGTCTATCCTCTATGCTGCTGGTCTTAATGTTGGGCGCTTCAATAGCCCGCATCTCGTCTCCATCTACGACTGCATCGCGCTAAATGGCAAGCCTGTTGACGTGGCAACCTATCACCGCGTCCGCAAGGAAGTAGAATCCGCGAACACCTCTCACGGCACCAAACTCAGCAATTTCGAGCTTTTGACGCTCATGGCTCTGCGCATCTTCGAGCACGCTGCCGTCGATGTAGCCGTTATCGAAGTCGGCATGGGCGGCCGACTGGACGCGACGAACGTGATTTCGGACGCCTGCGTGCTGGTGAGCGCGCTGTGCGCCGTCGACCTCGACCATCAGGCGTTTCTGGGGAACACCGTGGAGGCGATTGCGAGGGAGAAGGCGGGGATTGGGAGGAGGGGGAGGCCGCTGGTGCTTGGGGTGCAGAAACATCCGGAGGTGGTGGAGGCGGTGAAGGAGGTGGCGGAGAAGGGTGGTATACCGTTGATTGTGGCACGGTCGGCGAGGGAGAGGGAGTGGGATGAGGAGGTGGATGGGCCGCGGCCTGTGACGGTTTCGCCGCTGTCGGATGATTTTACGGGTCTGCCGCCGAGGCCGGTTGAGGCTTATATGCCTGGACTGGGTGCTGAGGATTGGATACCGCTGCAATTCCCTTTGCATGGGGCGCACCAACTGGATAACCTCGGACTCGCCACCGCAATCATATCCGCCGCGCGAGAGCGGAAACCGGAATGGAATATTACAGTCCAAGCCATCACGGACGGCGTTCGCTCCGTCTCCTGGCCCGGCCGCCTCTCGTTCCACCGTATCACCATCGACGACAAAAAGCTCACCATCCTCGTCGACGGCGCGCACAATCCCGCGTCCGCGGAGACGCTCGCGCAATTCGTCGCCGATGAGCTCTTGGGGCGTTGCCGGGGCGCGGAACGGGTCACGGTCAACTACATCCTCGGCCTCTCGCACTCGCCGCCGAAGACGCCGAAGCAGACGCTCTCTGCGCTGCTGCCGCCGCGGGGGCCGAACGGGGTGCAGCTGGATGTGAATGTGGCGCTGCTGCCGTTCACTCAGCCGGAGGGGATGCCCTGGGTCGTGCATACGCCGCCGGAGGTTATGCGGGAGGTGGTGAAGGAGTTGGTGCCAGGGGCGTATACATTCGTGTCGACAGAGTCGCAGCCGGAAGCGTTGCGACAGGCTTTGCGATGGGTAGCGCAGAAGGGAGGGATTACAGTTTTGGCGGGGAGCTTGTATCTTGTGGCAGATTTCTACAGGCTCGCGCAAAGTGTATAATATCAAGAAGTCGTGCAAAGCTAGCTTCTGGCGTCCTATCGGAATAGAGAAAATAGAGTATAGCAAAGCAGCCTTATGAACTCGACCTCACCAGAGATGCTTGCATTGCACTTTCCACTTCCTCAACCACCTCTAGGCCTGAACCTCAACAGCGACCTCAACACCCATCTAAGTCCGGCTACAACATATATTGCAAAGATACGTGCGTGAAGTACATGTACATGACAAGAAGGATAAGCAGGACCCGAGAGAGAGTCGCATAGACGAGGGCGAGGCAGACGCATGGGCGGAGCACACAGATGCATAAGCGAAGCACACAGACGCATACTAGGCGGGGCACACAAACGCGGCATAATAACACACCAACCGAGCAACACCACCGCAGCAGCACGAAGAGGCAGCGCGCTCGAGTAGCGTCCTCCGGGAGGCACCCTGGATCCCGCCGTGTGAGCAAGCCCACCCAGCGAGCGGCGCCTCCGTCCCAGCAAGACGCTTCCGTCCGCGCAGGACAGCCCACCCGAGCACGACAGATCCTCCCCGCACGCGCAGCAACGCGTCGCAGCCGGTTTACACGTATACAGTAGAGGAGAGGAGATGGAAACCGTAGAAGACATAGACATATATCGGGATATGAGAGGTAAGAAGAGAAAAAGAAAAGAAAAGAGGAGAAAAAGATCAGAGTCGAGCGGAGAATAATATCCGTTGCTGTACAAATACAGGGAGATGACGATGGTGGGGATGGGGATGATGGCGGTAATGAGGATGAGGGCGAGGATGGGAATGAGTGCATGGATCGAGAGACCAAGCGCGCACCAGACCGAACGCGACCGCAGGTGGGCGACCGCCAGCACGCGAGAGGCCAGCAAGCGTAGCAGGGGCGCCCACCGCACAAGTCCCATGGCCAGCAAGCAGCGACAGCCGCCCGCCGCCTCCCCCGCACCGCGCGCTATCCTTCGCCGACGCCCATGGCCACGTCGAAACCCGACCGCGGCACGAAGCCCAGGGATGGCGCCTCCTTCTCTATCGCGGCGTACTCGTGGAACTGCATGTTGACGTCCATGTCGCCGTGGTTGCCGAACCCAGCGTCGGAGACCGCGTACGCGCCGTCTGATACAGCGAGTGCGTCACTCGAGACGGCGAATGCGCCGTTTGGCACCGCGAACGCGCCATTCGAAACGGCGAAGGGGCCGTCGGGCAGACTGAAGCCGCCGATGGCGGCGAGGTCCTGCAGTCCGGCGACGGAGTGCTGGTATAGGGCGGCGATGCTGTCCGCGCAGTTCTCGGGGTTCCCAATGCTGGCGATGTGCGAGAACTGGCTGGCGTGCTCGTGCGTTGCATCTGCGCTCACGAATACTTGGCCAGCGCCGGTGATGTCGTGATTCTCCGTGCCGGAGGACCACGACATCGCAGACGAGGCCGAGTTCGTGTACAGTGGGGGACCGCCACTGTTCTTCATCGAGGCGCTGGTCTTGATTGACTCGAAAGTCTTTCTGTTGAACGCAGTGGAGGCTTTGCTGGTGTCGAATGCGTCGCTAGCGTGCACCACATCGCAGCTGGCCGCCTCGAAGTCGGCAAGCATTGGCACTTGAACAGTCCTGTCGCCGGTCGACGACGAGGAGCACATAGACGGCGAGTACGATGAAGAGGACATTGAGGGCGAGTATGTGAGCCCTGGCGTCGAGGGAGTTGGGCTCGCGTCCACGAAGGTGCCGAACGGTGGCGGCGCGGGACCGCTGACACTGTTGTCGTTGCCGTTGGGCAGCGACGCGGCGTCGGTCGGTGCACAAGCGAACTGCTAATATGAAGCTCAATTGACGAAGACAAGGGTCGATGGGGTATTTACCGGCTGCTCCATCCATACGTTTTCTCCACATGGCGCACATGCGCGACCGAGAGGGTGGTAGTACGGAAGGTTCCCAAGGGGTGCGGTTGAGGGCACCGTGGGCGGCGGCGCCGACGCGGGCATCGCGGCCGCGAAGGCCTGCGCGGGCAGCGTAGCCGCCTTGCGCAGGCCGCCGGAGCGCTTGAGCGGCGCCGCGTTCGCGGGGGCCTCGCTCGTCACGAGGAAAGGCTGGCTCGCGAGGATCGCGGTCTCGCTCTGACAGCGCGCGAGCGTGCGCGCGGCCGGTGCAGGCGCAGGCACGGCCTCGACCGCCGCGACGGGCTCCTTCCCGACCCACAGGCGCCACTGCAGCGCGTCGCCGAGCGCGCGCTCGCAGCGGCCGATCTCGCGCGGGTGCAGGCCCGAGATCTTCGCCCACGCGCGGTTCGAGTAGCACTTGTCGAGCGTGAACTTGGTCGCGAGGATGAGCGCGGCGAGGAAGGTGCGGCGCGGGCAGAGGAGCGGGGAGGGGAGGTCGGGCGAGAGCGGCTCGGCGGGCGCGCTCGCGGTGCGCGCGGCGGTCTTCATCGGGTGCTGCTCGATGGCGATGGGCGGCGGGGCGCTGTCGGCGACGCGGATGGTGGGCGGGTCGCCGTCGGCGCCGGTGCTGGTGCTGGAGGTGTAGTCATACAGGCCGGAGGAGAGCGCGAGGGCGATGGACTCAGCGACCTCGGCCTCCGACCCGGGGACGATGCGCTCATCCGACCCCGGCTCGCCCCTGACGCCCTCGCCGTCGCGTTCTTTGCGCGCGAGCTCGGCGACGTGCGAGCGCACCGCGCCGAGGTAGCAGAGCGCGGTCTGTAGGACGTTGCCAGACGTGCGCGAGCGGCGGAGGACCTCGGTCACGAAGCCGCGGATGGGCACGAGATTCCCGGTGGCGTCGGACTCGCTGTCGGCGGGCTTCACGCGCGCCTGGCATGCGGGATCGGTGGGAGGACTGAGCGGGTGTGTGCTGGGGGTGATGGGAGAGGGCAGTTGCTTGTTTGCGAAGTTGATGTGGGGCGGGAGGGAGGCGATGCGGGGGGATTCGTTGTTGTTGGCCGCGGTTTGGGCGGTCATGGGACAGGCGAATATGGCGGGGATGTCGTGCGGCTGCCATATATCGCAGAGGGTCCGGACAGTTTGTTCTTTGAGTGGCAGGATTAGCAGCGAGTGACTTTACTTCTGGCCTGAGGACGCACCCATGAGGCTTAGAGCGTGTTTGGCTCTGGCCGGATCCTTCTGAGTCAATTTGGCGCCGCATGATTGGGCGGGCGCTGGACGCGCGGGGGCGGGCTTGGTGGTCTCGAGTGGCGTGGAGTGCGGCGATGAGGTGGATGATACAGCGGACGAGGGGGTATTGGAGCTAGACTGAGAGGGGGAGCGAGCTAGAGCGGAGAGTGCGTTCGGTGTCGATTGATGGTGCGCGTATGGCTGCCAGCGGCCCTTGCGGGTCGCGGGCGGGGCCCGGTGCGCCAATAACTGGAGAGTGGAGTGCATAGGGGAAAAGACGATACAGTGAGGGGGGATTTGGGAATCCAGGTATGTTATTACTGGGTGTGCTTAACATTCAGATTGCGTAGAAGCCATCGGCCTTGCGAACAGTGTTGATAGAGGTGGAGACGAGAATGGAGGGGGTGGCGCAGGAGGAGACTAGGAGGGGCGAGGCAAGCGACGGTGTAGCAATTCTGAATCTCTTGACGAAGCACATCTTGGCCGATGTGGGAGGGCGGACAACCAAGCCTTTGCGACCTGGTTCGTCCGAGTTGCAGTGTCTTCCGAGCGGAGACTCTGCTAGGTGTTTGTGTGGAGAGTTGGGGAGGTGAGAGCGATAAGTGTTTGGGAGTTGCTGTGGCGAGCTGGAGGGACGACGACGGAGAATGCGGGCAGCAGAATAAAAGACCCGGCCACTGCGCTGACTCCCTGCGTGACAATGGATGTGACAGCGCCAACACGAGTCAGCGTCACACCCGGACCGCTTGACTCATGCCAACACTCAGGCACTGCTCCGCCAGGCAGACACGTTTCGCACGCCCACTCTATCCTCGCTGCTGTCCGCAGACGGCCCCCAAGTATCCTCGAGACTGCGATCTACCATCCCAAGACTGTTTACTAGATTTCTGAGTGCTTTTCTCGCTGCTCCCGGCGACCAGCAGCTCCCCGGATCCGACGCGATTTTTCCTCCGTCCGAGCGCGTGTGCTCGGCGTGGACGGCTCCGCGTGATGTTCTTCTCATGCCGACACGATGCTACGGCTGGCCGCCATCCCCATCCGGCGACCAATGCAGCGCCTCGCCCGCAGACAATGACCTCACTGCGCACGGACCTCCCTCCCAGGCCTCGCTCGAGCCCGTCGCCCAGCCACCCCTGCCGGTGCAGCTGACAGTGCCCAGCGCGCGCAGTCGACGGGCACGGCGTTCTGCTCGCGCCCTTCCCTCCTCGCCCGGCACGGCTCTTCTTCCTGCCACATGTGACTCACGACCGCCTCCTTGCGACGCGCGTCCCGCTTTAGCCTCTGAGACATAGCCCACCTCGCAGTCACCGATCGCTCGTCCATTTTTTGTAGCGCGGGGCCGTTGTCATAGCGCGTCCTGTAACCCGCTTGTTTTCGCTACCGTCTACTGCGCGCACTCTCCGCATCTCCCGAAGGCTATGAGGACTCACGCAAGCCGCCTCCTAGGCTCATTCATCTCGACCTTCTGGATCATCACTTCGACCGCTTCATATCCCGCATCTGTCTTCATTGGGGCTCTAGGACGCTTCGAGCTATTGAGATGTGAATACACCTGCCTGATTCTGTCCTCTCGGCCCGATGAGAGCGCCTTCCCTTTGTTCTCTGATCAGCGACAGAGCCCCATGATCCCTAGATGACCCCTAGTTGACGAGAAACTGACCTTCGCAGACGCCTCCATTGCTCCAACAAGCGCCCGCCAACTGCTTTTTGGCGCCCAAGCACCACTCTACAGTAACCTTTGACAGTACGTACGCAATCTTGCGTCCATGAAACGGTTATCTTACTGATCCCTACAGTCGGTAATACTCTGGTCTGCCTAACGAATCATAGACTCGCATAGCGCTCGCCAATGCTCCGAGCGTATGTCCGACGCTTATGGATGTCAACAATCCTTATGCGGCTTCTCGGTACGTTTCCGTGCCGGAAGATTGTCTGGCGCAACGCCAGCTGTGCTATGATGTGCCTCTAGCGCTATTGGCTGAGGCGCCTCTCACGCTACAGATTCAGTGTTTAATTGCTACATGCGAGGCTTTTGTCACTACAAACGAAGCTCGCGTCACCACCAATGCAGACCTTCGTCACCTTCATCACCTTCTGTCAGCCCGTGAAGCTTTCGGTCAATCCACTCGCGTCCATTCCGGTCAGCCACACGCTCTTGGTCCTCGGTCCGAGCTCGGTGTTTCCCATGAACTTCACTGAAGCCACTGCCATTAGCTTCGTAAGCACGCATCTCTTTTCCTTCCGACGTCGCTCGTACAGGCAGACCTTCGACGGCGCTGGCTCAGTGCACACCCTCCGTCGTACGCCGGCTGAGCGCATCGCACGACAATCTGCTCGGTAGAACGCATCGCGCAACGGCGGCGAGACGCGACGCACTGCCGGTGGAATGCGTCTCACCGCCGTGAGCGCTGACAACGCAGGTCTGCTCGGGAAAGTAACACATCCGCTGGCTTGACACTTCGCACGCCGCCGACTTCAATCTGCTACAAAGGGTCCATTCTGTCGTTCCGTAGAAACGTATGGCATGTAAGTAGCACAACAACACGGTGAATACATAGTGCAAGAAAGCAATCAGAAATACGGGTTGATAGGTAAATCGTCGCAGATACTAAACGTCCACTCCCGATCCCTCCGTCCCCCAGTCCCCCATCACCACCATCCTGTCAGCCATCCTCCAGTCACCGTAATCCCTCCAACTACTCCTCCCCACTAGCCCCACTCACCTACCCACCTTCCAACCACCCCACCACCTCGCCCATCCCCGGCCGGTCCTGCGGCTCGAACGCCCAGCAGCGCTGCAGCATCGCCCACATTGGATCTGTGATGACTTCTGGTCTACGTGGATGCTTGCCGGTCGAGATGTCGACGATGACCGCGAAGCCGTTCTTCTGTTCGGCGTAGGGTTGTTTCTCTGGGGAAAGATGTTAGGAAAAATTTCATGGGTTGTCGCAGAGGTTCGATGATTTGGAAGAGAAAGCCCCCCCCCCACTCGCCTCAACCCCTTTCCGGCACCTTGGGAAAATCGCTACTCACCCGTCATCAACTCGAGCACGACCATCCCGAACGACCACACGTCGCTCGCCTCGCGCGCTTCCTGCCCACGGATGAGCTCGGGCGCAATCCAGCGGCCGTTGAGGCCCTGTAGAATATCAGCGTCGGGCTCTTCTACACATCGTGGACCTAGACGTCGCGGGCCCTGCATGTCGCGCGTCCTGCACGTCGCGTTCGCTGCACGAGCACGTCTGCAGTACTCGCTACGCAAACGCCCTCAGGCGCACCTTGGAAAGCGTATACGACGCGTTCTCGCCAGTGACGCTCGCGACGATCTTCGCCATGCCAAAGTCGGCGATGCGAGCGTGGCCCTAGAGTTAGGGATTAGCAACAGGGGAGTAAAAAATGGATAACGGCTACTAAATCATGAAGAGGGAGCAAACGATGCTCACCATGTCATCGACGAGGATGTTTGTCTACGCAAATGATGAATAAGAGCTACACTCAGCCAAACAGTGAGATGCTCACGCATTTCACTGGAGGAGGGCGTCAGCATATACGTTGAAGCAATGACCTGAGAGAACGTACAGTTTCCGTGCACTATCGGTACATCTCGACTATGCAAATATGCTACTCCGCGCGCCGCGCCTATGAGCAAATCCTGTTTGCTTGCCGACGGATTGTTCTTCACATAGCTAACGACGAGTTAGCCACAATTCCTTTGTGCCAGAATCACGACGGAAGGATATCCGCAAAAAAGCTCTACTCACTGCAACACATCCCGATTCTCCTGCAACGGCGTCACGATGTGGATCCACGGCACCATATTGGTGACGATTCCGTAGAAGGGCAGGATGTTCTCGTGTTGTAATTGTGACCACAGCTCGATTTGGGTGCGGAAGCGCTGGGGGCGGTGGTCAGCGAAGGCGTGACAAATGAAGTGTTCAGAGATAGAAAATCCACCTTCTGCGCCTTAGCATCGTCGGCTTTGACATTTCGCAGGGATTTGAGGGCGATCTGCAGAAAGACATTGCGGTCAGATTTCTCTCCACTCAACGTTCGTGCGCCTACTTACCGCCCGCTCCCCCATCCACGTCCCTCGCCAGATGTCCGTACTAGAGCCGCCCCCGATGGCCTGCTCGTCGTCCTTGCGCACCTCCCCGTCGAGTATCTTGATATAGGGCGGGATACCCGTGAGGTTGTGTAAGTTGACGAGCCCGTGCTGCAAGTCTTGGATTTGGTGGTTGGTGGATGGTGTGAGGGGAGTGATGGTGGTTGTGGACTCGAGGCTGGCGCGGCGGGTGGGGTGTTCGCGAATTTCCGCGAGGGTCTGGGGTGAGGAATAGAGATGGTGAGTTGTATGTATGAGGCGGATGGGAATGCAAGGACATACGAGCTGACCAGCTTCCATGATCTGCGCGGCAACGTTCTCCCCGGATTGTTGCATGCGCAATAGCTGGTGCATATCCTGCTGGTTTGAGAGGCATGCGCTGAGTAGTTGCAACATCTCGCTTGCGGCATTCTGGTTGACCTCATGCGCTTCCTGCTGATGGTGTTGTGCAAGGATATTCGCACTGAGGGATGTGAATAATAAGCTATACCCGGGGAAAGTATAGAAACTCACTTCAGCTGATTCGAGATAGCTACAGCTTAGCGTCACGGCATAGTACGACTTGACATGGCGCACTTACCTGAAGAGCCTGAATCGCCAAGTCAAGCTGGTCATTCCAATTATCCAAGCTCTTCTCTATATCGCGTCGCTTCACTAGGAGCGCGTCATGAGGATGCCGACGGGGCCGGGAATAAGCTGGGGGTCGACTGAACGTACGGATTAAGGTTATACGACTGTACTGAGGCCAGCTCTTGATCTTGTCGTGTATGGAGTACAGGATGCTGTAATCATGACGGTCAATCTTGGTTCAAACAAGGATGACTTGGAGACACACTTCGTCAGGTCGTCCACCTCTGCCCTGAGCTTCTCGTTGCGTTGTAGCTCTGGCTGACGTTCCTCAATCGTGAGAAGCAGCCTCCGGCAGCGATTGGCCAGTTGCTTGCATTTTCTCTGCGCTTCAGCGTCAGTAACAGAGGGGGAACGCTGCACCACCAACCGCACCTGGTTAACACCCGTCGCCTCGCAAGCCTCCACGATGTTCTGGATCGTCTGCGCGGGTACGGGGCACCCAAACGCGCTTGCGACGTCGCCAGCAACAGTGAGCACACCTCCCGCTGCGCGCCAGGCCATCAGGGGGCGCGATGGGTTGGGATGATCGTGAGTGGGGACAAGGACGGAGGCAGAGTGCTAAGCGCCCGCTGCGCACGTGCAAAGGGCGCCTATTCAGTACTTCTCGTCTCGGACGATCATGACCCGCCGCAAGTCCCTGCGAGGCGCTGCTGCTCCTGCCTCGGTATCAGAGGCGGGGGAGCCCATGGAGGATGGGGTGAATGGGGAGGAGGTGCAGGAGGAGGAGGAGACACCGGAGTTGACGACGGGGAGTGGGGAGGCGACGACGCCGAGGGAGGGCTCGCCGATGAATGTGGACGAGCAGGGTCCGAATGAGGAGCGCGCGGAGAGGGAGCAGCAGTTGTGGGAAGCGTTTAGGGATGAATACTTTGAGAGTGCGTTCCGTGGCCCCCTCGCCACACTATGCGCGCTGACAACCTGCTTATGCAGCCATCGAGCAGATGCCGCTGCACCTACAGCGCCAGTTCACTCTGATGAAGGAGCTGGAGCAGCAAGCTCACTGTACGTTGTGCCTATCCCTGGCAAAGTAGCTCGTTGACGCAGCCCCTCAGCCTATGAGGAAGACCTCCTCCCCACGCTACGCAAGTATATCGCCCGACGACACGAGCTAGCTGGCGTTCCGAACCCGTCCTCCGTACAGGTCGAGATGGCCACAGACTCGCTACCGAGCGCAATTCCGTCACGGTTGAGCGAGCAGCCGTTTCAACTTCTCCGACGGTCCATATCCCGCCCGCCCCTCACCAACGGCGTGTCCACCTCAAGCATACCCATTACACCACTGAGGCGGCCCACGTTAGAAGGCCTGTCCACTCCTCGTACGCCTACACCCTTCGGCATACCCCCAGAGCGCACGAAGCCCCCGGAGACCACACGGCAGATGCTCTCTCACCTCGCATGGTTATCCGAGGAGATCGTGCATGCGTCTGAGGAGAAGGTCCACATCGCGCAGGCTGCGTATGATTCGGTAAGTCCTCATGTCTTTCCCCCTCCCCTCTACCGCCGTGAAGCTCACTCCGCGTAGGTTGACAGGCATATACGGCTCATCGACCAGGCTATCAAGGAGCAAGAGGAATCCATCACTCTCGGCGTCCGTCCCGGTACCCGCCTCGCCCCCGTGCTCCTACCCGACGCCCCTCAACTCGTTCGCCCCACCTTGCGGGACTCCATGAGCCCCGGAGTTGTACAAGACCCACACGCTCAAGACCTCGAACTCAATGACGCTGAGCCTGCAGAAGACGAACAAGAGCTGGAAGCTGAGGCAGACGTCGAGGGCGGCGCGCAACCACCAGACGGCGCCGTCCAGAAGCCCAAGCCACGCCGACATCGCCCTCGTATCAGCATGCCGAAGAGGAAAAAGCGGGCGGAGCCGGTGTCAGCACCCGTCCCGGTGGAGGAGCCGGCGATTGTGACGGCGCCCAGGAAAACGTCGAGGCCGAAGAAGCTTACTTTGTTGCCCGCGTCGACGGACCACATCGACGAGCCGCTGTATTGTGTGTGCAGAGGGATCTCTGCTGGGACGGTCAGTCGTTGTCGTCTGACTGATATTCGTCGCTCAACAATCCTGTCCAGATGGTTGCTTGCGACAACCCGGATTGCTCGCAGGAATGGGTCAGTGACCCACTTTGTTTCTGTTTCGAGCATCCGTCTTACGCCTTTGCAGTTCCACTTGCCCTGCGTGGGCCTTACCGAGAAACCGGGAGACGAGGAGCCGTGGTACTGCCCCGTTTGCCGAATCAGCCCAAACAACTCGCGAGCACCAAAACCACGGCCACCGCCAAGGCAGAGAAATAGGAAACGACGACGGTAGTTTACAGGAAGATCTTGCTTGTATACCTCTTGTTGTGATCTCTCGGGACTATCTCACTATGTCCTTGCTGCTATGGAATATCGGTGTACAGTACTCGGGCAGACAGTGTCCATGATACTGAGAGGATTGAATGATGATGAAGTTGTACGAACTATCAAGCAAACACGCGCTGCGACTGAATGCGACTCGACAGACCCTCAGGGTAGTCTTCGCCTTGAGAACAAATATACCCACTGTGAATGGCATGAAGAGGGTCATGACGAAATCAAAACGCCGTTCATCAGGGAATTGTCTGCTCTTACAGCCGAGGCTTTTTCCTAATGTACATTTTCCTTTGTGTTCTGTCCTCGACGTCGGGTCAATTGGCTTACAGAAGGCCGTCCTTGATCTTCTGTGCCATGATCAATCCTGACGCGAAGTGATATAGTCTAGCGTCCACTACGAAGCCCTACAATTCGGTCAGAACATCTTCCGTGCCACAGAACGCCAACGTGAGCTTACCTTTTTGTCATACTCTGTGAGGGCAGAGACATTAGATCAGTCAAGGTCCACATGATTCTCACAGAAGAACGTACCGTCGAGCTCGTCCATGAGCTTCGACAACTCGACGACCCGCTTGACGATGAACTCGCCTGGGTCGAGCTTGGGCTCCGGGACCGTGTCGTCTTCTACGTCGACAGAGACGACGCAGAGCTTCATGTTCGCGTTCGTCATGCCTGGGTCGGCGACGATGACGGGCGAGGAGAGGGTGACATGGTCGCCCTTGTAGCCAGTCTCTTCCTCGAGCTCGCGCAGAGCGGCCTGCTCAGCGGTCTCGTTCTCGTCGATGAGACCTGATGAGTATATACATCGGTTTGGCAGGCTTTCTGCAGGAACACTTACCGGCAGGGAGTTCTGTGAACAGTATGTTAGGAATCACTGAAGGTGGAAGAGAGATGGTCATCGTACCGATGATGAACTTGTCAATCGGCGGCCTGTACTGCTCGATGATGACAGTAGACAGAGGGAACGCGTTCTTCTTCGAGCGAAGTAGTGCAAATATCGACACGGCTGATAAGTAAGTGTGAATTTCATGGATATGGATGCTGAGCGCAGGAAGAGGGGACTTACCATCGATGCCAGAGCCCTTACGCGTTCTGCGCTCCGCGCACTCCCAGACGCGCTGACAGACCCGTCCAGAGCACATCTACGCGTACGGTGAAGCGGCTCATACCTTCTTTCCTTCTGCATCCATCCAGTTCAGCCTCTTGAGCGTGATCCACCTGCCCAACTGTCGTGAACCTCACTTTCATTGTGGCGCGCAAAGATCCACCCACTTCGCCTCGGACACGTTCATCTCCTCCGCGGAGAGAATCTTTGGCCCCTTGTCCGACATCCTGATGTTTCTAGCTTGCTGTTTACTGAGAGAACGAGAGTTGCGAGCGAGTGCAGGTCGAAGGCGCGCGCAACGCCACATGAGCTGGATCTGCAAGTGAACGATGACGACAAGTCGCTCTGCCGGCGGCAATTTCCGGTCCGCCTTGGACCTCGACCGCGTCGACTGTCAGCGCTAGCAATCGTTGCTTTACTGCCTCCTCACTCCCTGCCTCCACCATCTCAGCACTATTCTTGAAATATGGCGCGCCGCCGACGCAGCTCAGCCCGTCAGAACGGGGAACACTCGATGCACGAGTCCGATTCGGACGCGCAGGATGAAGGGAAGAAGAATTCAGAGTCGGAGGACAAGTGTCCGGCGTGCACGCCAGAAAATGCGGACGCGGACAAGGTCAGCTGGATCAAGTGCGAGGCGTGCAAGCAGTGGTACCACTGGACGTGCGCGGGGAACGGCGCGGATGTCGAGACCATCGACCACTGGTGCGGCGTCATACTTCCCCTGGTACATAGCACACGCTAACCACTCGCTTACGCACCCCCTCTTACTCGCCACAGGTACTGCACCCCTTGCATTACCGCGGACCCTCGCAGGCAAATCACCTTCAAAGGCCCCGCGCGCAAGTCCGCTCGCCGGCGCAACCACCCAGACTACGCAGGCATCGACGGCTCCCCAAACCCTGATGCCAGCCGCTGGCTACGCAAGTTCGAGGGCAAGCCTGTTAAGCCGGACAGATTCAAGCGCATGAAGGGGAAGGACGTCAACCTCGACTGGGTGGAGGGGGACGAGAGCGCGATGACGGAGCCGATCGCGGTGCTGGACCCCGAGGGTCTTGAGATGGAGATGCCGCCGGACGACTTCACGGTGGATGATATCGCGCAGCTGGTGGGGGACGAGACGCCCGTGGAGGTGATGGGTGCGGTTTGGTGTGATGAGTGCGGGAAGTATGCTAATGAACGCGTCTGTCGCAGATGTGGCGTCACAGTCTGGCTCGCCGGGATGGACGATGGCGAAGTGGGCGGAGTACTTCAACAAGCCCGCCTCAGAACGTGACAAGATTCGCAACGTTATTTCCCTCGAGATCTCGCAGACGAAGCTGGGGGAGCGCATCGTCCCCCCTCGGCTGGTGCGCGAACTGGACTGGGTTGAGAACTTCTGGCCAGCGACGCGGAAGGGGAAGGGGCATTCATACCCCAAGGTGCAACTATATTGCCTCATGGGCGTAGCGAATGCATGGACAGTGAGTGAATACGAACAACGTCACATAAATGGCGGCTGAGAATCACCAGGATTGGCACATTGACTTCGCCGGATCCTCGGTGTACTACCATGTCCTAAGTGGCGCCAAGGTACGCCCTGTGGCCTCATCCAAGGCAGTCACTGACGTTTCCTGATAAGGTCTTCTACTTCATCCGTCCCACACCCGACAATCTTGCCGCATACGAGAAATGGTCAGGCAGCGCACTCCAAACCTCAACGTGGCTCGGTGACTTGGTAGACGAGGTTGTGAAGATCACACTTACCGCCGGAAACACCATGATCATTCCTAGCGGATGGATACACGCCGTAGTGCGTTCTTCTTCCTCTTACCGAGGGCGGTATCGATACTGACCGGCGATAGCATACTCCCGTGGACACCATTGTCTTTGGCGGCAATTTCTTGCACTCTTATAGCGTGCCCATGCGTACGTGGATGCGGTATGCGTAATAGCTTTGGGCTCATGACCACCCAGAGCTCCGTATACGGGACATTGAGATCGCGACCCGCGTCCCCAAGAAGTTCACTTTCCCGTACTTCAGCAGGTGGGTACAGTCTTGCCGTGTTTCGTACGATATCTCTGACCATCATTTTTTTAGACTTTGCTGGTATGTTGGCGAGAAGTACCTCCGCGATCTGAAAACGCCCAATGCTACGCAACCATCAGCACGGGAATTAGCATCCATCTTACATCTCGCCGACTTTCTGGTAGCGCAAGCACGGTTGCTAGAGCGGGGAGGCGAGACCGCGAAGAAGGAGGTCCAGCAGGATATACCAAGTGATCGAGTGAAGGATGCACCCGCTCTCGCGCGCGAACTGCGTTGGCGGCTACGACTGGCCGCCGGCGAAGACAGCGACGACGAGCGATCGTCTACACCTCATCTGAACGGGCACTCGCACCTCAAGCGCAAACGAATAAAGTCGGAGACACCTGACGAGCACGCGCGCTTCAGGAATTTCAGGCCCAAGATTTGGGGCAAGGTCACGGAGGAGCAAAATGTGGTGGAGACGAGACAGGCCAAGGCGGCTCGGCCGGGTGACGAGGAGGCGTGGATGGATCGATGGGTCAGCTGGGCGGATGGGATGGAGGAAGATGGGGCGGAGGAGGCTCAGGTGCAGAGTAAGAAGGACGTGGTGAGCCGGGTACGCAAAACGGCGACGGGGTTGGAGCGCCAGCGCATCGAGCGAATATACGAAGCATGGACATGGCCGCGCACGTAGTATAGTTGGATCGTATCTTGCACGCCTGTACACTACCAGACCATCTGTGATCTCGCCTTGTGTGTCTGTATTTTCACGTGTGGGCGCGTCGCGCGGGATCAACACAGGGGCAGTCTCCGTCACTTGCGTTCATTGCATCAGACGCCCTTGACCGCACCTTTTCCTCTTCGCTCCTCCGTCCCCGGGCCCTCGCCGGTATTCACAGTGAGTGCGCTGCCCATCATGCTGCCCGACGACGAACGAACATGCCCAGACAATGTCAAGCGCGAACCCCAGCGGAACTGATATCCGCCCGAGGTCGCAACCCGACGCACAGAGCCAGGCGCCCTACCCCGACGGCCCGCCCTCGTACGATGACGCCGCAGCCGCCGGCGAGCAGCCCTCCGCCGTCGACCAGGCCGTCAACGGCTTTGCCGCCATGCGCCTGAGTGATCCCGCACCTCGCGGGCTCGCGCCCACGGATCCCGTCCCCCGCACGACGTCCGCTATGTCGATGCGCTCCAACACTTTCCAAGCCCACCCCGCGCAGCGGATGCACCCCTCCCCGCGATCCTTCACCCTCCCGCCTGGCGCGCCCCCGCCGCCAGCGTGGGCGCAGGGCGGACCCCCCAACGACGGCGCCTCGATCCACTCGCGCGACAGCCGCGGGGACCCTGCGGGGGGAGGGTACGAGGGATACGACCCCGATATTACGAGCGCGTACATGGACGACGCGCAGAGCGTGATCTCCATGGACCGTGGCTACCCACCACCCGGCCCAGGCCGCGGGTACCCACCACCGCAGCAACAGTGGGGACCGCCGCCCCCGCAGGGCGGGTACGATCCCTACTACGCGGCCGCGTCTAACGTCCTAGGCATGGGTCCCCCAGGCGGCGGCCCGCCCCCACCGCCGCCTGGCCCGATGTACCAGCCGCCGCCTAACGGCGCGAACTATCCCCCACCACCGAATGGCGGCGGTTACCCTCCCAACAACTACCCTCCCGGCGCATACGCTCCCTCCGTCGCTTCCAGCCATTCCTCGTACAACGTCAGCTCGCCGGTCTCCCAGCAGTCACCGGACCCCAACTCTTCGTATGCCGGCTCATCCGCCCAATCCTCCATATACCCCCAGGATACCCCCGAGTTCGAGGGCCGGCCTCCGCTTAATCGTGGCGAATCGGTGATGCCAGCGTCTCGAATGACGAAGGCTGTCGATCTCACGGCGCCGCCGTACACGAAGGAATACATCGACCAGTACCGCCAGCGCATAAAAGCAGACCCCGACCCCGAAGCGCACTTCCAATACGCAAAGTACCTCATCGATGCCGCCCGCAAGATACGGCAGACCGCGAAAGACCAACGCGCCGCCAAAAAGTACTCTGAGGTGCTGATCACTGAAGCCCTCAAGGTTATCCGTCGGCTCGCTACGCAAGGCGACGCTTACGCCGAGGCGCAATTCTTCATGGCAAACTGCCATGGCACGGGAGCACTCGGATTGCAGGTCGACCATGAACGAGCCTACCATCTCTACTTGCAAGCAGCGAAGCAAAATCATCCAGCTGCTTGCTATCGCGTTGCCGTCTGCAACGAGATCGGCGCTGGAACTCGCCGGGAACCACCTCGGGCCGCCGCCTTCTACAGGAAGGCCGCATCGCTAGGTGACACAGCCGCCATGTACAAGCTCGGGATGATCTTGCTGCACGGCATGCTCGGAGAACAGCGCAACCCTCGGGAAGCGATTGCGTGGCTGAAGCGGGCGGCAGAACAGGCGGACGAGGAGAACCCACACGCACTGCACGAGCTCGGCCTGCTGTACGAACAGCCCAACTCTGGTTTGGTGCCGTACGACCCAGCATATGCGAAAGCTCTATTCACTCAAGCAGCGCACCTCGGGTACACGCAGTCGCAGTACAAGCTCGGCCAGTGCTACGAGTACGGCCACTTGACATGCCCTGTGGATCCCAAGCGGTCGATCGCGTGGTACACGAAGGCGGCGGAGAAAGGAGATGCGGAGGCGGAGTTGGCGCTCAGTGGATGGTACCTGACGGGCAGCGAGGGTGTGCTCAAGCAGAGCGACTCCGAGGCGTACCTCTGGGCGAGGAGAGCAGCGAACAAGGGCTTGAGCAAGGCCGAGTACGCTGTCGGGTACTACGCGGAGGTATGTTCATCAGTAGAACCGGTTAGCGCGTTCGTCTGATCCCATCCCACAGGTCGGTATCGGCGTGAAGCAAGATATAGAACTTGCGAAGCGGTGGTACATGCGGGCAGCAGGTACGTCGATGCTCTCTTTAGAAGTCCTCAACCTGATGCCTCTACAGCCCAGGGGAACAAGCGCGCGATGAACCGGCTGACGGAGCTGAAGCGGATGGGGAACAAGCGGTCGCAGATGGCGCGCCCGACTCGGCAGCAGGCCAAGGACGAGTGTGTGATCTGCTAGTTGCTGTTGAAGTTCGAGTTCGCCGTCCGTCTAGATACCTCGACTCTCCGCACGTGGTTATCATCATCGCAATCGATCTGCGTCTTGCGTCTGTCGTCATTGTCACTGTAGAGAACACTAGCGTAGGATCACTTTATTTACTCACTTGCCTTTCTCCGTCTGCTACCATGTCCAAGGACGCCCACGATGTTAGCGGCTGGGTAGCGCGCTCTGAGCTCGACGCTGACGATGGCGCAGGTTTCGCTGCTGGATCTTCTCGATCTTTCTCAGTTAAATTGCTTGAATGAGAACGACGGTGCGTGCAGCGCGTTTAGAAGGGAACGCGCGCTCATATCGCTCAAGAACACACCGCAAAGTCCATCCTCGCTGGCAAGACGCGCTCAAAAGACAGCGCCAAGTACCTGTTGAGCGACGCGGACGAGCAGCTCGTTCTCAACATCACCGTAAGCTGTCCCCTCTCACGCGTTCCTGGCGCGCCCTGCCAGCTCACATTTACCCATCCCCCAGTTCAACCAGGCCGTGCGCATCCGCTCCCTCGTGATTCACACCGCGAACGCGTCGCAAGGACCGAAGCTGATCAAGCTCTTCGTGAACCGGCCCAACATCGGCTTCGAGGACGTCGAGGACGCGTCGGATGGGGAGGTAGCGCAGACGCTGGAACTGAGCGAGGACGATGTGCGCCAGGGGAAGCCGATTCAGCTGCGCTTCGTGCGGTTCCAGTCGGTGAACAGCTTGCACGTATGTGGCGCGTTAGTTGTGGGGGACAACAAGTCGCTGACCACATTCGCAGATATTCATCGCGTCGAACCAGGGTGGAGAGGACGAGACGAGGGTGGACGCAGTGGACGTCTTAGGTGTACCAGTAGAGTGAGTCCAACTTCACACCCAAAGGAGTCCTTGCTGACCGATCATGCAGAGCCACAAAGGACTTGTCCGGCTTGAGAAAGCAGGAAGAGTAATCGGGAAAGATATCCTGCCCCTGCACCATACAACAAGACATGTACAGTACCCAATACACCAACAATGCACAACCAACACCACACTCTGCCCCTCAATGATACGCCTTCTTCCCCCTCTCGATATGCGCCCTCAACTTCTGCTGCTTCTGCCTCAAGCTCGCCTTCTTCTTTCCCCTCACCGCCCCGCTGCTCATGATCATCATGATTGGCTTATTCCTTGCCTTCTCCCGGTTCGTCGAACTGCTCGGCGCCTCCTTGTTCTTCTTCCCCTTGAGCGACCCGTACTTCTCCCGGCCCTCGCGCCCGCGCTGGATGCTCTCCATGCGCTCCGCGTAGTCCTGCTTCGCGCGCTTGCGCGGGCCGAGGATGTCGTTCTCGGAGACGAAGGTGTCCTCAGCGGTGGAGACCTCCGTGGCGGCCTTCTTCGCGGCTTCGAGGGCGGCGAGCTTGCGTTTGGCCTTGGTGCCACCGCCGGCTTCGACAGCTTTTGTGGCGGCTTGCACGCGGAGGTCGGCGAGGAGGGCGAAGTCGGCAGGGGTGAGGATCTGTTGTATTGTTAGTGACATGCAAGCAGTGTCCAGCTGCAGACAAACCTTTGTTGTTGCCAACGTGGATATCCTGTTCTCGGCTGCCTCCAACTCTGCCGCAGCAGCGGTCTTGGCAGCCGCCTCCTCTGCTTCATCCTCACTATCACTGACGACGATGTCCTCGTCATTGTCGCTGTCCACGTTGATCCAGCCCGAGGAATCAGAGTCCGAATCCGAGTCAGAGTCCGAAGCGACCTCCCACTGCTCCCAAGCTTTCGCGTCAGCATCCTCGGTGTTGACGTCGCCGTTCTCCTCATCCCGGAGTTTTTGTAGATGGTCTTCGAGGAGCTGAGAAAATATGAGCAAAGAGTATGAAAAGGATCGGGTGTACGCACAGCAAGGCCCTCGATGTCGACCGCCGCGTCGGCAGTGTGACCGAAGGGCAAGGGTTGGGAGCCCTCTGCAAGTCCCATAGCAGCAGTTTTGCCCTGAATATATGTTAGCAAGGTTATCAGGAATGAATTCATTCAACGCACTCTTTCCCGCCTCTGCAGCATACTCGGATTCACCTCCCGATACAATTGCAGCACACCCCTCGCCGCTGCGGTGACCGCCTTATCCCTGCTCTTCCTATACTCCACCAAATCACCGAGCAGATCCTCCTCCATCGCCCACGGCTGCCGCCTGCACACCTCCCTAATCGAATTCAGACCCGCCGCAATGACCTCGCTCGCGACACCCGGGTGCACAAACTCGTCGGCAATCTTGCGCACGACCGGCAGGAGCGCGTCGGGCGGCGTCAAAGAGTGCACACTCTGTGCGAGCGCGACGAGGATGGCGGGCACGCGAAGTTGTTTGTGGGTGAGGTAGCGCACGATGTACGTGTAGAAGCCCAGCACGCAGAGTTTGTGATAGCCCGCGACCCTCGACAATAGCTGCATCAGCAACAGCTTGTGCTCGAGCGAGAAGCGCTTGTCGTAGCGGTTCAAGTTGTCGTACAGCTTCTCCGCGAAGCTCTGCGGGTCGTTGAGCAGCTGGAGTGCGGGGAAGTTTGTCGACGTGGCATTGTTCTTCTGCTGCCGCTTCTTCTTCGCCTTTTTCGCCTGCTTTTCGAGCTTGCGGTCGATGCTGCGGGTCTTCTTTTTGATCTCGCGCTGGTGCTGGAGGGATTTGATGTCGGGAATGGCGTCCTCGTCGTCGGAGTCCTCGTCTTCGTCGTCGCTGCCGAGAAAGAAGTGCACAGAAGCGCTCTGGACTTTCATGACAGGGTGAAAGCAGCCGAGGGCGACGATGGAGACGGTCTTGGTGTCGTTCCTGTAGCGCGTTAGTTACTTCCTTGCTCTTGATTAAAGGTACATACCAGATCCCCTTCTTCCAAAGCTCCTTCGTAAGCACGACAGCCCACATCGCCTCGTCCCCATTGTGCGCAGAGCGTTCAGCGGTAGGCCCCGCGGCGGCGCGCAGCTTTCCCCGATCGCCCAGCACCTCGCCGTCCATACCGCGCTCCACCATGCCAAAAAGCATGGCCTGCACCGCACGATTGAGCTTGTGGTTCTTTGAGCGCAGGTTCGCCGATCGGATGTCCGCCAGGATCGTCTTGCGGATGAACGCGCGTAGCGTCGACGAGGTCGTGCGGGGGAGGAGGGGGAATAGAGTCTTCAGCAGCCTTCGTCCTTGTCAGCAGACGCATTATGACTGAGGGGGATAGGATACGCACTCGATCGACGTGATGACACCCTTATTCCTGAGCATGACCAGGTTTTGCACGAGCGTCTTCCTGATCTCGGGCGCCAACGAGCCATAGCTCTCAAGTAGCAGCGTCGCAATCTGCTGTGGAAACTCCGCTGTCTCCTTCGGGTAGCACGTCGCTACCTGCGCGATGAAGCTGACGAGCTCGCGCAGATGCTGGGCGTGCTCATCGGGGTTGATGTCGAAGATCTGGCGTACGGAGTTGTAGTGGTTCCACTGCTGGAGGAACTCCTCCTTGTATGCGGCGGGGTCGCGCTTGATGAGGTTCTGGAGCTGCGGCAGGTTCGCCGTCAGCAGAATTCCGCGGCCCATCGTCGTGCAGGTCGATGATCCCCCTTCGACGAAAAAGCGCGGAGAAGTTTCAGACTCGGTCCGGTGATCCGACAGCCACAATGCCTTCCTTATGGGGATGCACTAAGGAACCAAACTGAGTACTTCGCATCGCCGAACTAAGCGTTGAACTGACTCTGACTCTGACCATGATGACGGCCTCAAAAACCGAAGATATACGCGCAGCAATGTTTCAATTGTTATTACATGACTTATGAGAAGGGGAAGCAAGTATACAGTACACCGTATCCTGCGATTTGGAGCAGTGGCGCTTGTACTGCAGCATATGTACTTGGCAAACAGCATATGGGGCAATATCCGCGGCATTCTGTCGAGTTGTGAGATCAATAAGTATCCGGTGCTCGTCCACCACTCACCTGAGAGATGCTACCCGTCTCGGTGCATCCACCAATGGCATCGCAGAATCGTGGATTATAAGGGTAAACACAGCAATTCCACCCGTGGTACAAAGCAGGTATCGAAAAAACAAGGAATTGGGGTCAGTACATGGATAGCTCTTGGGGCTTGCCAGTGCTATGACTCGACGGCCGGAGTAGGAGCGGCTTCAGACGAAGGTGAAGCTGGACCATTGGTCCCACCACGTCCGCCACGTCCACCCCTTCCGCGTCCACCACGGTTTCCACGAGCACGGCCCCCAGGCGCGCCGCGACCGCGAGCCCACCTGTCCGAGTCCGCGCCCGATGCTTCACCTGCAGCATTATCCGGGGAACCAGGAGTCTCTGCTGGAATCGCGGAAACACCCTCGGCCGCTGGGCTGCCAGGCGCATCCTTCTGAGGTCCACCTCCTCGACCCTTGGGTCCCCCGCGCTTGTCCGCATCCCATTCGCGGTTCTGCACCTTGGCCATCTTGCGCGCCGCGTTCGCTTCCCGTGAGCCTGGCGTGTACGTGAGCGACTACCCCACCATAGCAGCATCCGTCACATACGATCAACATTCTCCTGGACCTTCTTGATGCGTGCGCGTTGCTGCTGCTCTGCCTCCTGCGTCTTCTTGAACGCGGCCTCGTCGGCCTGTACATCCTGCGGGGGATGAGATTACGGGCGAGCGGCGGCTGGGGCACGCCTCACCGCGCGACGCTGCTTGATCTTCTCGTTCTGCTCGCGGATGCGCGCCATCTTCTCTGCAAGAGCTTCATCGCTGAGCTTGTCCTGTACGCGATGTGAGCTGGACAAGTCGCGTCGCGTTCGTTGCACGCACCCTCTGCGCGCCGCCCGTCTTGACGCGTTCGTGGTTCACATACGGCTGGACGCGCTCCTTCTTTGCTTGCTGCTTGCCTGCATCTTCTGCTGCGCCACCATCTGTGGCACCCTCCGTCGTCGCCTTGGATTCTGGTGGCGATGTGGGTGTCTGCTGAAAGTCGAGGCCGAGCGAGTTCGGTGCGTCCTGCGGTTCTGCCATGGCGGCAGGGGGACTATTGCGGGACTGGATGGACTGGACTGGATGAATACGAGCGTGCGGTAGGCACGGTCAAGACTCGTCTTCGCGGTCGACGGCGGTCGGGGCAGCTGCACGACCAATGCACCACATCATCGAATCGCCCGCCATCGGCCGGCCCAGGCCGCGGGCCGGTCCGTCTCCGGGGCGGTATAAGAGGCGCGCCAGCTCGTCCGTCGCCATCCTCAGAAAAACAGACATGTCGCTCTCCAACAAGCTCGCCATCACCGACCTCGACCTCAAGGGCAAGCGCGTCCTCATCCGCGTCGACTTCAACGTCCCCATCCAGGAGGGCAAGATCACCAACCCCGCCCGCATCGTCGCCGCCCTCCCCACCATCAAGTACGCCATCGAGAATGGTAAGTCTGCGCCCGTACCCATCGAGAATGCCCCCCTCATCGACGCCCATCAGGCGCCTCCAAGATTGTCCTCATGTCCCACCTCGGCCGTCCCGATGGCAAGGTGATCGAGAAGTACTCGCTCAAGCCCGTCGCGGCCGAGCTCGAGAAGCAGCTCTCGAAACCCGTCATCTTCGCCTCGGACTGTGTCGGTCCTGAGGTCGAGGCGACAGTCGCCAACGCTCCCGCTGGCTCCGTCATCCTCCTTGAGAACCTCCGCTTCCACATCGAGGAGGAGGGTTCCGTCAAGAACAAGGACGGCACCAAGACCAAGGCCGACCCCGCCGCGGTCGCCGCCTTCCGTGAGGGCCTCACGAAGCTCGGCGATGTGTACGTGAACGACGCCTTCGGCACTGCGCACCGTGCGCACTCGTCGATGGTTGGTGTCAAGCTGCCGCAGCGTGCCTCTGGCTTCCTCGTCAAGAAGGAGCTCGAGTACTTCGCGAAGGCTCTTGAGCACCCCGAGCGCCCCTTCCTCGCCATCCTCGGTGGTGCGAAGGTCTCGGACAAGATCCAGCTGATCGAGAACATGCTCGACAAGGTCGACTCTCTCATCATCGGCGGTGGTATGGCCTTCACCTTCAAGAAGACCCTCGAGAACGTCGCTGTAAATACACAACACCCTCCTCACTTTTACCTCTTCTCACCTTTGTATCTAGATCGGCAACTCCCTCTTCGACGAGGCCGGCTCCCAGAAGGTTGCTGCGCTCATCGAGAAGGCTAAGGCCAAGAACATCAAGATCACCTTCCCCACTGACTTCGTCACCGCCGACAAGTTCGACAAGGACGCCAAGGTCGGCTACGCCACCCAGGAGGAGGGCATCCCCGAGGGTTGGATGGGTCTCGATGCCGGCCCAAAGTCGCGCGAGGCGTTCCGCAAGACGGTGCTTGAGGCGAAGACCATCCTCTGGAACGGCCCCCCGGGTGTCTTCGAGTTCGACGCATTCGCCGAGGGCTCGAAGGCGCTGCTCGAGGCCACCGTCGAGGCTGCCGCGAAGGGCGCCACTGTCATCGTCGGCGGCGGTGACACGGCGACCGTCGTCGCGAAGTACGGCGCGGAGAGCAAGCTGAGCCACGTCTCCACCGGCGGTGGTGCGTCGCTCGAGCTGCTCGAGGGCAAGACCCTCCCTGGTGTCGCCGAGCTCTCCGAGAAGCAGTGACTGGGCTGCGAGAAGCAACCCAAGCTGTGAGGGAGCGCGCGACCCACTTATTCTTATTCAACCATAGACGCTGGGTGCACGCATAGACGGGAAGATAATCACAATGTTGTACGATGTACTAATGAGAAGCCAAAATGTACTTGTGTGGAAACATCATTCTTTGCAGCTGCCTGAGGTCGTGGAGGAAGTCGCTGCAAGTTCAACCGCTGTGGATGGCATGGGACGCGTACGGCGAGAACAGGTGGGTTGCCTATGGGGTGCTGTCAAGGTCAGTACCCTCTCGACGCCCACCGTTTGTAATAGGAAAGCCGATCTTCGCCAAGGTCCGCCGAGTGTGTATTGAAGGAGGGACCCCGCCAGCGTCAAGTGTGCTCGATCTTCGCCCATCTTCGGAGACCTTGAAGGTCTCGCCTCCTAGGCCTCTTACTTCGCTCCTCCAATGACCTCAAGAACCTCCACGGTTCGCGACTCCCTTGGCGGTCTCGATTCTCCACCCCTTAAAACGGGAATGACGCGTGCGACGAGTGTCCTCGAGTGCCCCGCTTGCGACTATTCGAGCGGATTGGGAAGGCCTTGTTCCCGATATGGAATGCTTTCAGTTGATCTTTTGAGGATGGGATAGTATTCGTATCAGACGGTGTCGAGCTAGGCGTGAGCTTACTTCCTTTCGGTGACTCTCCAGAGGATAATGGCGCTCGCAGTTATCCTCACCAGGCTCAACCTGTTCACACTGGCTTGAACCTGAAGTACCCTAAGGGAATAATTACATGCTATCGGCTACTGTATACCGCTCATCCACTATTCATTTACCACTATTCACTGCCTATTCAAGTCCATATATCTAAGTGAATCTCCTTGAGTTTTAAAGGTTGCACATTTCTCTCCCACATCGCGAGCGAGCCTGACAATCGCCTCCAAACTCCGGACTGGCAAGTAGAAGATGCCTCGGACCGGTTCCCCGAAATCCCTTCGGCACACATTGTCAAGCGCGCTCATCACCATGTCTGGCGGTGGGCTCAAGTTCTGGAAGCCAGGGACCTCAGGCCCTGGAAGCTCCCTCGACCGCGAAACCGAAACGGAGGGGAATGTGATTCAAAGCGCACCGGCGTACGCGTCGCTGTCGATCCAGGCGCAGAGGGAACACCTCCCGATCTACAAGCATAGTGAGTGCGGGGAACGTACAGTGATGGGGAGGGAGGTACTGACGAGGTTGTGGTATGTAGGGGACAAACTATTATACTGCGTGGAGAAGCA
This sequence comes from Pleurotus ostreatus/Saccharomyces cerevisiae fusant, assembly GCA_024196135.1. Taxonomy (NCBI): domain Eukaryota; kingdom Fungi; species Pleurotus ostreatus/Saccharomyces cerevisiae fusant. The sequence goes on along the minus strand of JAMQCK010000046.1, from coordinate 42,349 downwards.
TGGGGTCACCATTGTCGTCGGGCAGACGGGATGCGGGAAGACGACGCGTGAGTGTAGGGATGTTGGGTGATCGAGGCTTGAATGCTGACGCGCGCGCAGAGCTGCCGCAATATCTATACGAGGCAGGATGGGCGGCGGATGGACGCGTTATTGCGTGCACGCAGCCGCGGCGCGTGGCAGCGACGTCAGTCGCGGGGAGGGTGGCGAACGAGGTGGGATCGGTGCTGGGGGATGAGGTGCGTGGTAGAATCCATGGGTCATGTGTTAGTGAGCTGACACAACGTCCAGGTGGGCTACACCATCCGATTTGAGGATGTGAGCGACAAGGAGCGCACTCGAATACTCTACATGACGGACGGCATGCTCTTCCGCGAGACCCTCGTCGACCCGCTCCTCACGCGCTACAGCGTGATCATGGTCAGTCTTCCTCTCTTGACCCTCTCAGCTTTTCTCCCTTCACACCTGCTAACGATCTCTATACTCATCATCTCATCACTGTAGATTGACGAAGTCCACGAACGCAGCGTCTACACCGACCTCCTGCTCGGCGTGCTCAAAAAGTAGGGTGCGTCCGCCCTATCCACGGCCCCTTCCAACCTGATGCTATCCCGCTCATAGAATCCGTCGCAAGCGGCCGGAACTACGACTCATCGTCTCCTCCGCCACCGTCGACGCAACGACCTTCCTCGAGTACTTCCGTGCAAATACGTCCGCCGGCGATAACGAGGCGGCCATAGCGAGCCTTGAGGGCAGGATGTTCCCTGTAGAGGTGGCGTATTTGAAGGAGCCGGTGCCGGACTATGTGAGGAAGGCGGCGGAGGTGGTGGGGGATATTCATTTGAAGGTGCGGGGTATGATGCAGACTCGAGATCTGGTAGTTGCTGACATGCGAGGATCTTTAGCATGGCCCGGGCGATATCTTGGTTTTCCTGACTGGACGAGAAGAGATCGAGCGATGTCTAGAGGAACTCTCTGAGCTACTACCAACCATGCCCAAAGGCAGGGATAGGCTTGTACCGCTAGCACTGCACGCAGGCTTGTCGACGGAGGAGCAGATGGCCGTCTTCGAGCGTGCGGCACCGGGAACGCGAAAGGTGGTTGTCTCCACGAATATCGCGGAGGCGAGTGTCACGATCAATGGCATAAAGTACGTTGTGGATAGCGGATTTGTGAAGGTAGGCCATTTCCTCTACGTTAACTACCTTCGCTAATTCTGCATTTGTAGATCCGTACCTATAACCCCACCACCGCCCTCGCTTCTCTTGCTACTGTGCCAGTTTCTGTCGCCTCCGCCACCCAACGTGCAGGTCGCGCAGGTCGCACGTCCGCTGGCGTCTGCTACCGCCTCTACACCGAGGCCGCCTTCGCCTCCCTCCCCCTCAGCACACCACCAGAAATTGCGCGCACGGACATGACGACACCCATCCTCCAGCTCAAAGCCCTCGGCATTGACGACCTCATGAACTTCGAATGGGTGACCGCGCCACCCGCGGAAAGCGTCCTTCGAGCGCTCGAAGGCCTCGTAGCTACAGGCATGATCGGCGAGGATGGCCGGATGACGCCGACGGGGGAAAGGGTGGCGGAGTGCCCGGTGGAGGTCGGATTGGCGAGGATGCTGTTCAGCTCGAAGGAGTATGGGTGTGGGGAAGAGATTTTGACGATTGCGGCGATGACGGCGATTCAGGATGCGTTTGTGATTCCGGATGGGGCGCCGGGGGCGTTGGCGGAGTTGGAGAGGAGGAAGTTTACGGCGGAGGAGGGGGTGAGTGTTAGCTTTTCTTGTTGAGACGGGGAAAAATGCTGACGCTGAGCTTCAAGGACCACATCACCCTCTTGAACGCCTACAATGCGTTCGTCCGATATGGCAAGTCGGCTGGCTGGTGTCGCTCGCATGCGTTGTCCTTCCGTGCCATGTCGCGTGCTATGTCCATCCGCTCGCAACTCAAGAAGTACATGCAACGCTTTGGATTGCCGCTTAAGAGCTGCGAGGGGGATGCGGTCCGGGTACGGAAGTGCTTGGTGTCAGGGTACTACAGGAATGCGGCGCGGTGGATGCCAGATGGGACGTATAGGTCGGTGAGGGGGAATCAGGTGCGTGCCCAACTTCTGCCGATGGGGACAAGAAGGCTGAAAGGTGTTGTCAGACACTACATGTGCACCCTACGTCAGTATTGTTCACAAGGAAGCCCCGGACGGGATGGGTGATCTTCCATGAGATGGAGGAAACGAAGAAGACACAGTGAGCACTGGAAACCACCGTTTGCACCTCGTCGACTGACGAATCACATCAGGATACGGATATTGACAGAGATCGAGCCAGACTGGTGAGTATGTATGCTTACCCCAGAGTTCATCCGCTGACAGCGTTCCTAGGTTGCTCGAGCATGGGCACATACAGCAGGATAAACGGACAGGAAAGCCGGTGGGGACGATGGGATCGCTCTCTGGATAGCCGCACGACGCTCTTACTTCTATGGTTAGCTTGTAAGATGTGCAGAGTCGTTTCGTTCTGCCCTATCCCGTCTATTTAGCATACAAAATAGATATACAAAGCCAAAGTCGCACGAAGGGTTTGGTCGAGAGCAAGGTGGGGGACGGACCGGGGAGTCGGAACGGGAACAAGGGCCGATCGAATTCACGTGATGTCATCACTTGTCCTCCCCGTCGACGTTCACCGCGTCCACACTCTCCGCCGCGATGGGTGCCGGCCAGTCCAGGGCAGAGCCGTCAGAGAAGATATTCAGAAATGAGACCCCCATCCAGGTCAGTCCCCTCGCCCTCCCCCAGCACTGCTACTCACCTCCCGCAGTTCTCCGGCGACGTCGTCAACTCCCTCGCGGATCGTTCCGCCGCCACCGACCCGACGCCCGAGCGCCAGGCGACCATAGACGAGCACATCCGCGGGCGCATCAACTCCGAGCTCTCCCGCTTGCGCGCGGAGGAGGAGAATGTGCAGTCTGAGATCGCGCGTGCGCTGGAGAAGGAGAACCTCGACCGCGAGCGCGGTATGGCCGGCGACGCGGAGGAGGCGGGTGGTGTGAAGAGCAGCGCTGCGCTGATGGGCGACTTGGAGGAAATTCGCTCGAAGGTGGACCGCTTCAAGGAGCGCCGCGGGCTGAAGGACTTCCCCACCGTCAAGGCGGGCGCGGAGGCTGTCGCGGAGTGCTACCGGTGCGTGTGCAGGCTCGCCCCGCGGAGACACGACTGACAATGATCACAGGAAAAACCCAACAACACCGTTGGATTGCTGGCGAGAGGTAGAGCACTTCAAGGGTGCTGTGTCGCAGGCGGAGCGGGTATGTCGTGCATTCTACACATCCTCATGTGGTTAGCTAACACAAACATGACAGGAGTTCTTCAAGAGCTTACAGTACTAGACAAGCATTGATAGAATAACCTTCCTTGGCTTCCTTGCATCTGATTTGGCACGGATTGCGACCCACGCTCTTCCCTACCACTTTCGGGCTTTTCTGCTGCATGCTCGAAGATAGGTGCGTGCTTGCGATGAACATACAAAGTGCGAATGCGTTTCTTGGTGTATCATCCATTCGTATGCTTGCTCTACTCACCTTGCATGGTACACTGAGCCGACATGCATATTGCAACGGCGCTCCCATAGTATATGTGCGTCTCATGCGCAGGCGGCAAGGGTGCAATAACTGAAGGTGCGTCGACAGGAAGGTAGGGGAGATGACGTTCGAATTCTACGAGGTCTATCGGGAGCAGCCCAACGAGACAAGGCATACACAAGGATGAAAAAAGAGGAATACAAAAAACGAATTGCACAAGGTGTTTACTGCTGAATGCGCTAGGCTCAAGAGCAGCTACTGCTACACCTCGTCCGGCCCCCCTGCAACACTCCATCGCTATGCACTCCTAACCGCCCTTGCTTGCTTCCTCTACTTCTGCCTCACATCGACGACGCCTGCACAAAATGAGATCAATACGAAAACCACCTACGCTGGGATCAACTGCCCCCCTGCCCACTTAGCAGACTCTGAGCCAGAATGCGCCTGAACGTCAATAGCGGCAAGAAGCGAAAGGCCCCGACTCAGCAACGCGCCGTTACCTTCGTATTCTTGCCCTACTGGCTCACTCAAACATGATTCGCAAGGCGCGCGCCTATTCTACACTCGCCGAATGGAGGCCAAGGTGGGGGATGGGCATGGGGTGGGGTAGGGTAGCAAAGAGAAGGAAACAAGGAGAAGAGAAGGAGCAGAAAACGAGAAGAAAACGAGACGAGAGAAACCGAGGAGAGAAAAGACTCGAGAAATACAACGATTCCGAGAGCACAAGCAAGTGTAGGCGACGACAGCAAGGAGGATGAGAGAGAAAACGAGGAAGACACGAGCAGAAAAGCGATGATGGCAAGGACGACGGGAACGAAAGTAAAGAAGACGAGAGAATGAGAACTGTAACACCGAGAGCGAGAGGGAATATGTCAATGCACCTGTTGAGTTGGCGAGTCCATTCACAAAAGATGCACCGAGAACACAGCATAATAATTCAACAGAGCGACCGACATTACGACAGTGGCCATTCGGAAGAGCGTCTCTGAATCAATCAGTGTCCGAAGAAGGCGAGTCCGCTCGCAAAAGTCCATGGGGTCGACATAAACCACAAGAGGGTCAATAAGGGTCAGTAAGTATAAGGCAATAAGGTTAGGTCCGTTAGTTTCGTACGAAAGTCCATACACTTCCGTCACGAGTCAAGAGTACAAAGTTCGTTGCACGTCTATCGCGCGACCCCGATGTTCTTGTAGTCCGGGACCGGCTCGGGCAGCGGTGGGGGTGGGTTGCTCGCGGTGCGCTCTCGCTTGGGCAGCATATTTGCTGCGAATGAGGACCCGGACCAGCGCGGGTGGAGGAAGGTGTGGTCCCAGGCCGGCAGCGAGAAGAGCCTCGAGTTGCGGTGCGCCTCGCCACTGGCTGTCGAGTACATAGACGCAGAGCTGGCGGCAGAGGCCTTGCTTCGAAGGCTGTGACGGGGGGCCTCCTTGGCTTCGCTGGCGAGGTCGCGAGAGGCCTTGGTGGACCGCAGAGGGGGCGGGGTGCTGGTCCGGCGCGGGGCAGGGGGAGGAGGTGGCGGCAAAGGGGTGCTGACGTCGGCGGTCTCTTCGTGGATATCGTCAAACGGCGAACCGTGGGCGTCATCTTTGGAGGGAGGTGGGGGAGGCGGGGGCGTCGGGGGACGTGCAATGGCCGGCGGGGAGTGCGGCTTCTCGTCTATGGGCGCAAACTTGATCTTGCGCGACTCGGGGAGGCCGAAGAGCGGGCGATACGAGCCCGCTGCCGGGCCGGGCGTGGAGAATCGGCCAGCGTTACGCTTGGTATTCTCGGAGAGCTGCTGCTCCTTCTCCTGCTGGGGGTTAGCGCGCGGGGGTGACTAAAGTATGAGAGCGGGCGCTTACCGCCTGCTGGCGCTCCTTGAGCTGCTTGCGCTTGATCGAGCGCCCCCAGAGAATCCAGGCGGCCGTGATGATGCAGGCGGCGGCGGCGCCCGCGCAGACGCCGCCTACAATGGCGCCGATGGGGACGACCTGCCTGTGCGGGTGCGTGGATGTCGCGGAGGCCGTCGAGCTCGGGTAAATCGTCGTCGTCACGATCTGTGGCGCAAGCACCTCGTAAATAGACGTCGGGTTCGTCACAGAGATGTAAGGCATCGCGGGGTCGTGGGGGTCGTTATCAAGAGACAAGAGGCAGGCACTCTGCTCAAATTGTACTCAATGGACCTCTGATCATCTCGCCTGGCCCCCTGCCTCGAGGCAGACGCCAGGCGCGCAATCTCTCAACCGGCGGATCCCCAGGCTATATTTGTGTGGGCGCGCTGTCTACACGCACATCACACAAGTCTGTATACCAAGACGCGTACAGGGAGCTGCATGTTCACTATATAGGCTACACACTGCAACAGCATGATAAGTACACAAGATCACTCCTCCATCGCAGCGAGGGCAGCCTCGTTCAGCGCCTCCGCCTCCAACATAATCTTCTCCTCGAGGGCTGCCACACGCGCCTCTGCCTCGCGACGCTCCGCGTCCAGCTCCGCATACCTGCCCTGCAGTCTCCGCTCCCGTCCTTCCAGGTACTCCGTCTCCTCCTTGAGCGCCGCCACGCGACGAGGGCCCGCAACCTTCTCGTTCGCCAGAAGCTTGGAGAAGCTTTCCAGCTCGATCTTGTGCTGCAGCAAGCCGTCGAATGCGTCCATGACGCGCTTCGACAACGCCCCGGATCGCGCCTGATAACCGCCGAGCTGCACCCCAAGCTTCTTCTCTGCCTTGCTGGCCTTCTGGGCACCCTTGGTCATGGCGTCCCGGGCTTCGGCGAGGAGCGCGGCCCAGCCCCAGGCGCGCTGCTCTTCGGTGAGCGAAGAAGGCTCGACGAACATATGGCGCTCCGAGTCGTAGGCGAGGGATTGCCGGACGACACCCCAGGATAGACTGTCGTCCACCGGTTCGGCCTTGACGAGCGCTAGAAGACCGTCGTGTAGCTGTTCGGGGGAAACGCCGTTGAAGCCGACAAGAGAAGATAATTCGGCATGGACGGCAGCGCGAGCCGCGTCCATGCTTGCATCGTCCGGCGGCACATACGTCGATTGCGTGTACCCAGGACGCGAAGTGCCCGGAAGGGGGTGCGCAATAGCGTCGTGAGCTAGCAGCGCGGCCATCTCGGCGTTCACTAAGCGCTGCGCGGCAGCCGTCTCCGCGTCCTGCTCATCCTCCTCCAGACTGAGTCGCGCCAGGAGATCCGCGGGGTCGACATTCGCAGGCCGCGGGAGCCCGAGCTTGACGGCCTGCGACCGCCGCGCAAGCGCCTTGCGCTCCTCCTCTTCCCGAATCCGCTGAAGACGTGCATCGCGCTCTGCCGCATCCTCCTCCGACATCGGCACCTCCGCACCCTCATCGTCCTCTTCCTCATCGGGCACCAGTAGCTCGAAGTTATTCTCCGGCTTCGGCAGGCTCATGAAACCAGCGCGAAGCGCCCGCTTCGTGGACGTATCCCGAAGTCGCTTGTCGCGCGGGGTTTGCGCAATCGCCACGGTGCCATCGGCGTTGATGGACAGGTTGTCCCGTGGTGTGCGAAGGGGAGTCGCACCGATGGCCGAGCCATCAGTAAGCTGGGCTTCGCGGGGAGTCGCAAGAGGATTTGGGGTCACGGCAACTTGGTGGCGAGGGGTAGCGCCTTCGAAGCCAGTGCCGCCTCCCGGACGCTCGTGCATGGGGGTGTTCTCGTCGCCAAGAAGAGGGGTCTGAGCCATCGTCATATTGCGAAGATTTCTGGCCTCGGACATAATCGTGTCCTCTGCATAGATTATCAGTTGAGTGTCGGGTATAATAGATGAAAACATACGCTGAGGTGCTGTCCGAGGTGTTCTTGCCATCTTAGCGCTCTCCAGACCATCATATTCTCCCAGGAGACGACCACTAGCTTCCGTACCACCTTCGACGAGAGCCTTCGCGTTCTCGCTGGCCATACCAAGCTTGACGATATCCTCCAGCTCTGCCTCTCCGACTTGAGCAGGCGGCAGCATGAGCTTACGCCGCCGACCGATGGAGTCCGCCTCCTTGAGCTTCTGAATCTGCGCATCGCGCGCAGCGACAAATTTGGTCTCCTTGGGACCGTCCTTGTCGCGGCGCTGACGCTTCTTCCGCTCGGCTTCCTCCTCGTCCGGCTTGCGCTTGTTCTCCAGCCGACGCAGGGACTGGCCCACAGGCGCCGCAGCTATACGCGCCTGCTCCTCCGACGTGTCGTAGAACCCAGCCGCAGGCTTCTTCTCGAACGGGATATCCGCATTGTAGTCCATCCCCTTCTTCTTCGTCTTCGAGCGCATGATGATGCCCGCCGCCTTCAGCTCGCGCTTTTTCTGCAGCACGGCGAGGCGGCGCGCCTCCTCGAGCTGCCGCTCGCGCGCCTTGCGCTTCGCCTTCTTGCCCTGCGTGTTCGCGAGGCGGGCGCGGGCCTCGGAGAGCATCTCCTTCTCGTCCTCGTCCATGTCGATCGGGTCGGGCCGCGCGGGCTTCGTCTCGGGGTCGGGGTCGATCTCGCCGGGGCGCAGGCGGCGGATGTCGGCGGAGGTGGAGGGCGCGCCGCCGTCGCCGGGGCCGGCGAGCCCAAGCTCCTCGTTCTCCTTCGCCTCGGCCTCGTCGAGCAGCTTTTGGTAGCGCTCGAGGCATTGCGTGGCCGTGCGCCCGACGATCGGGGCTATGGTGCGCCATTGGGTGGGCATGAGTTTGGCGAGGTGGAGGAGCTTTTCATCTTCCGTCTGAGGAGACTGTAAGCAGCGAAGCGACCTCTTTTGACTGGGGGACGCACCTTCGACCACTCTGTCTTCTTGATAGAGGGGTCGAGCCATTCGTACCAACGCGCCTTGCACTGCTTGGGCGTCTTCCGAACCAGCAGAGACGAGATTCGGGCCCTTCGTATAATTCAGTATCCTACCCAACGCATTTTTCTAGCCACACACCATTGATTCTTGCCATACTTCGCAATGGCCGCCTTCAACACCTCATCCTCGGTGTTCTGTCAAGTCGCGTCAGTTTGCGCCTCGAGGTTGACTGTTCCGCTGCATTTACCTTCCACACACCTAAATAGCATGTCAGTAAGCAGTTTGAGGGGGTAGAGGAGGCTCCTTACCGCCCTTTATGATGATTCTCACCATCGTCGTCGGCGTTCAGGACAAGTTGACGGTGAAGTCAGTCGAAGCTGATGACAAATAGTAGCAAAGCGACACGTGGGAAAGTGTGCCCAAGTTCAACTTCGTCTTTCCTGCTTTGCGCATTGTCCCCTCTGCATGCCTCGCTGAGACTGTAAAGCTCGTCTGCGCGCATTGGTAGCTCTCCTGAGGTCTCAATAGTCCTGTGCGATTGGTCTCGTCCTTCATAACGACTGTCCGTCGATCTCCAGGCGCGCTAACGATTCAATTACCTGACCGACTCCGTCGACCTTTCATGTCGGAACAACCTTTCACTACATAGCCACAAGTACGACCTCCAACTGCTCATGAACTCGGAGTACTTTCCTCCGGCCTGGCTGTCCGTACAACTCGGCCTCCGTCGCTCTGTTATGCTCGCTCTGCGTCCAACGCGCAGCAAGGTACGTATGCATGAATGCACTTCAGGTGTACCCTCCAGGGCGCTCTTCCACATTCTCGCTATACCCTAGGGCATGCGTCGCCTCTTGACACAAATAGGTAAGCATACGGTGATGTGGGTGAGCAAATGTTGCCTCTCGTGGCCTGGCTTCTCTTCTAGGTCTGCCCGACTGAATTGTGGTGGCCCATGCGCTGGCGGCGTGCAGAAATGTCTACAGCCTCCGCTGGTCTTGTGTCCGTTCCATGCGGTGCGCACGCATCTGTTCTGTATTCTAGCTTGATCGTCAGCGTGGTGGGGGAGTGCTACGATGGACTCGGGGAACAGGTACGTTTTCCGTGAACGAACTCCATTCAGACTAATTTCTTGCGCCTCGCTCGCAGCCGTTGAAAGCGCGCATGTCCTTGCTATGTCTAATTTGTTTCCTCTTCGGTGCAGCGACGTCAACCTCTTCATGATCGAGCGTTGAACGGACATCGCCTGTCTATGTTGATATGGTCACAGGTTTGGAGGATTGCGTGAGCTGCGGTCATCTCGTCGGCCACGACCCAAATCCCTACTCTGTTCTGCCGACATCCCCAGCGCTACTCCTATCTCCTCGCCTATGAGAGATGCCGGACATTCAGTTGACAGTCCCTTGCTCTGCTGTAACTACCCCGCAGGGATTCCAGGGTTGAATAGGGCTTCCCGAGTGAGTACGTTGGTTCATCTTGATAGAACTTCTCTCATCAACTATCCGCGTCAACAGTGCGTTAACGGGTATGCTACAGACCGGCAATGTCGGCTGTTTCTATTCACTTACCCGACGCGAAGAGGAGAGTGACCGTCAGAAATTTACGGGGTCCCGAGTGGACTTTAATTGGAGAGCAGTAAACTTGTTGGGAGATTCGCTTCGTTGGAAGGACCGTATCGTATTTCCTCAGGAAGTATGTCGAGTCGAAAATCATTGCTGCAGAAATTTAGGCTGTCTTCGGTTCACAACCATTCATTCACGCTGCGTCCGTCCAAGGGAACGAAACGCCTCGGAATAGGCAAAACATCCGCCGAGGGGGATCCTCGGGAACATACGCCAAACCGTTGGCACGATTGTGCGCGAGGAATGAAGTGAACTTCGCATACACTCGGCGAGCCATCGAAGGCGGACGTCGGGGACTGTCAACGCATGCCCGGGCCGAGTGCAAGGCACATGGTTTCAATTCTCAGAATCCGGCGATTTTGGCGGTCTGGCAGTTGAGCGAGTTGATCGCCGGAGAAGTCCCGAGTTGTGTTCAACTTCATCTGTTGACCAGTGGATGGCCAAGTTCGCGCCGCACCAGGCGCGCTGGCTCATCAGAGGGGTGATGGGTGGGCTGCGCTCAGCTGGCTCTGGAAGCGCAGCGGGGCTTACGGTAGTGTACCGAAGAACCCAGTCGTAAAATGAAACGGTCGGATGGTAATCGGACGGCCAGGCCCAGGCGAAATCAGGGTGATGAGGCGATAGCAAGGCGAGCTGGAATGAAGCACGGATGCCGTGGCTGCCTGCTGGTGGAGGAAATGCCGTTAGTTTGGGGGTGTGCTGGGGCGGGGTGGGGGGAAGCGAGAGCGGGAGTGAATGGGAAAAAGGAACATGACGCGGATGCCGGCGCCGGACGAGGCCGGCGAATCAAATGAAAGCCCGATGTGACGCGCCAAACAATTCACTCTTATTTGCCGGTCGACGCCTCTTGCGCTGCTTGTCTCCCGCTTTCATCTTCCTCGCTCCCCGCCCACCCGCCCCCTCCTCGTCCACCTCGCCGCGCACGCCCGCCCCACCGCCCGCGCGCACATTCCGCATCGCCAACACACTCGCGATCTTCGTCACACATCCGGTCATTGTCGAGTCTCCGTGCTTTTGATCACCGTCCTCCGTGAACTTTGGGAAACCGGGAGTTGCAAATATCCATTCACCGCAAATGGAGCCATCGCCAACCGTCCCTGGTCCCATCGACTCAAAGGCGGGGTACGTCCTTGATCTCACCTTCATCGCCCCAGCCCGTCCCAACAGCTCTTGCAGAAAAGTGCCCGTCGTTCGTGGGGCCCGCGCGTGCAACACATGTCGGAGTGCAAAGGTACATACATCCTCCACGCGCCGATCGAGCCTACCTGAGCATCTCAATACAGATGAAATGCGTGGGCGCAGAGGAGGAAGGGGGGAAGTGCCAGCGATGTAGGCGCGCAAATGTCGAGTGCGTATCAAGCGCCTGCCGCGATGCGTCTTTGTTCACCGATCAATAGATGCGTTTTTGAGAAGCATCGCCGCGGGAGGAAGCCTGGTAGCAAGTGCGTATACCCTCTCCAGCCCCGATCCCTGAACTCTGACCATGGTCAGGCTATCCGAGGCGTCCAAGATGCTCCGCCGGCTTGAGAAAGGCCTCAATAGCGCGAAGCTCAAGTCCCACAGTCAGGAGGGCCTCGCGGGTGGCTCGGAAGGGCGAAGCCCATCTCATCAAGGAGATTCCTCCTTCGGCACACACTTTCCTGGCAATCAGCTGCCGCCCCTGAGCCATCTGTACGAATCTGGCGGGCACATGCCGGACGAGGACGACGCCGATACGTCCAAGCCGAACATATTTCCTCGCAACCTCGTGGAGAATTCGAACAAGCGAACCTTCTTCAGTACTATCCTCAATCCGGCGGACCAGAGTGCACCCAGCCATGCAGGGTCACCTGCATCCCAGCCAGAGGCATTCCCTCCTTCTCCGCCCCGTTTGCCGCCTCTAGGCCCCGACGCTCTCCGCGATCCTGTCGCCTCCGGTATCTTGGACGAGAAGACAGCCAGCGATTTCTTTGACATGTTCTATCTGCGTCTGAATCCCTTCATCAACCTCTTTGACCCGGAACTGCATACTGTCAACTATGTCCGCAGCCGGTGTCCTTTCCTGTTTACCACCATGTTGATGGCCGGCTGCAAGTTCTTTGCGTCCGAGAAGTACAAAGAGGTGCAGAAGCTGGCCCACGAATTCGCCGTGAAAGCGTTTGCGGAGGGTTGGAAGCGCGTCGAGGTCATTCAGGCCTTTGCCTGCCTCACATACTGGAAGGAACCTGACGATACGGTACGTCCCGCTGACTTGCTGCCATAGAGTGAGCGCGCTGATTCCCGTCTTCTATCAGCGCACATGGACCTACATCGGCTACGTGAGTCCATCTAGGATCTATCCAGCGTACCAGAATCTGATATACCCTCTTTCGGCGACGTTCTGCAGGCGTGTCGTATGGCCGTAGAGCTCGGATTGAACCGCTACATTCGTCATCGGCCACCACATGAAAGCGACATGGAACTGCTCGAGCGCCGCAACCGGGAGCGCACTTACCTCGTGCTCTTCGTCCACGATCGGAGCCTTAGCACGCAAACGGGCAGGCATTACATGCTTCCCGACGATGAGTTCATCCGCAACTCTGACTCGTGGCACAATGAGGGGGCTGGCCCGCCACGACCATCGGACGTGATCGTATCCGCGTTCGTCCAGTTAAGGCGCCTGGCGGTACGTCACGGCTTCCTTTTGCGCGCCCATCAGTCAATGCTAATTGGGTTCAGTCCGAGACGACGGAAATGTTGTACAACAACAAGGGTGGCGGATCCCATGGTGCCCACGCGGACGTCAACTACGACATGGTCCTGAACGGGTGCAACAAGAAGCTGACGCAGTGGTCTCAGCACTGGCAGCATGAGATGGACCTTGGTAAGTTAGTTGACTTACGAGCGCATAATCTTCTGACTTTGTCTTAGCGAACGGGGCCCCGTTCCATTCCTCGTTCCTCAATTTCTTTCGTCTCTACGTTCGCCTTTTCCTCAATTCCTTTGGGCTGCAGGAATCCATGATGCCGGTAGGTCATTCTCATCCGCGCCTATAGCATATACTTACGGTTGTCAGGGGAGTCACGTTGCGCCTAGCATTCAGACATTATCGGCATGCTGCACTAGCGGTATTGATTCCCTCAAAATTGTATCTCAAGAGTTCGCGGCGACGAAGATGCTCGTAAGCCCTTTACGTTCTTCCGATAAGCTGTTCTAAGGGGCATTTCGTCTAGCGTTATGGCCAGGATTCTATCACCGTTATGACGGCCTACGCTGCCGTGTTCTTACTAAAGGTAGGGCATCCTGGCAAACACCCGCTTGGTGCTGGCTAATGACGAATTTCCAGTTGCTGCGAAACCCGAACACGATGGCTCAACTGCAAGAAGGCACTGCGCAGCAAATTTATGATCTAATTTCGAAGACAGCGGATGCTTTCTTTGACGCCTCTGGGTCGTCGTCCGCGTCGGAAGGAACCTTGTATCATTCGCGGTTTTTACAGAGTCTGCTAGAGGCCGACAGGATGAGGGCACGTCAGGTTGAGAGGGACCGCTACGACCATAGCCCCCCGATCGACCCCCGATTCCAAGGTAGATCGAATTTCTGACGGAACTGGTCGGGATGAGCTGACGCCGACTGCTTTAGCAGGCCCGCCCTCTGCTCCGCCGATGTCTGACGCCATGTACGCGCCGCAACCTCAGGCGGCACAGTCGCCTGACGCGTACGGGCGCTACGCGACGTCCGTGCTGCCGACGCTGCAAGACGCGCAGTACATGGGTGAGGTGCGGGGCATGCCGATGGACGATCCCTCCCGGTACGCTATGTCCTCCTTCACCACGTATCCACAGCACGCTTCAGAGATGGATCGGTGCGGCCTGCGCTCCTTCCTTCTCTCCGGGCGGTGTGTTAATCCTTTTTGCAGGCAGTACTGGCGGCAGATGTTCATGGATATCGGGTTTGGGGATACCGGCTTTAATGTGACGACCGATGCGCCGCCGTTTATGGAGCAGCCACCACAGCAGCAGCAGCAGCAGCAGCAACAGCAACAGCACCAGGCTCAACACCTGCAGTCGCTGTCGATGCCTCCACCGATGTCGTCGTACTCTCCGCACGGCCATACTGCTCACGCTCATCACCGTCAAGGCCTGCCTCAACACCTTCAACCGCACCCCATGATGTCCCATCCCGGCCCTTCGTACCACCTTTCCGCCTCGCCGTACGGACGCTAATAGCAGTTGAGCTGCTGATTATCTGCCTTCTCCGTCATGTTCATCCTCATGTTTGCTATCCGAACTGTAACTAGTAGTAGAATTGTTCTGTGATCTCGCCGTCTGGTCTGTTTGTTCGCTATCGCATCTTGTACGCTTACTCGTCGTCAGCCCTTACCTTAATATCCTTCTGTAGTCTAATTTATGGTACGCGCTTTAGCATCGCAAGTCAGGACTTGTAATTTCGTAGCACGAATGTTCTGAATCGATGTATACTTTGTGTAGATCAATCTGAGCTACTAGCAGACGCGATGTCGCTCGCCCGACGTGCCCATAGTCGAACCCTAAGTTTGAGCCTACTACTTCTCCGCAGAACCGATAGGCATGACCACGAGGGAGCGTCCTACGGCAGCGGCTATGCGCGGGACCCCGCGTGTGGCGAGGAAGTCGAAGTCGCGTACGTAGTGGGGTTTTGCGGCGATGACCAGCTGGGTCGGCTGCTGGGAGAGGTAGCCTAGGTTGTGGACATGGAGGATCGCGCCGGTTGCCGGTGAGGACGACGATATGGCGAAGAACTCGGGGTGTATGTTGCACCAGCTGACGGGGCGATAGGGAAGAATGCGGCGATGAATAAGGGCAGGGAGGGAGAGGAGGGAAAGGGGAGAAGGTCATTAGCGGTTAGCGGATAGAACAGGCCGCGCGCACCGGAATTTGCCCCCTTGAGAGAATGTAGGGCCAGTTCTTAGTGGCTTGCCACCATACAGTTTGGTCAGGTCCCATATGTGGTACTTGTTCCCGGTGACGGAACCGATTCTGCGGACGGGGAGTGAGTGGGAGAAGGAAGGCTAGGTGAGTCTATCACCGACATGTCTGTGGTGTCCCTGCGCCAAGCGACGCTTGTCCATGTCGTGTCCCCGTTTCCGATGAGGGCATCCCCCATAGCGTACGGCTGGACCAGCTCGAAGACAGTGCGCCTGTCCGGCTGTGGCTCGCCCGGGTCGTCTGACCGCCAGTCGACCATGAAGATGGTGCCGTGAGTGTCGGCTACGAGCAGCTCCTTGCTGGTAGCGGGGTGCGAGCAGACGGTGGTCAGCGGGTGCGCGTACGAGATTTCGTACGCGGTGGGGGGCGTGCGGTCCTCGGGGGGCATGCTGGCTTCCGGCATCTGTGCGTTCGCGCTCCCGTCGTCGACGCGTTCGGGGTACAGATCCCAGACGAGGACCGTCTTGTCGCCTTTGTGGCACGGTCAGCCGCGCCGAGGATTAGACTCAATAGGATGCTTACCGCCGCAGGTGGCGACATAACGGGTGCTGTCGGCGGGGTAGCCGCCCACGAAGGCAATAGAGTTCACGCCACCGTTGTGGCCGGTCGAGCCTTGGGGGGGATGAGCGAGAAGCGCAGGTTGGGAGAGAAGGGTTTGTACCTGCGCCGAAGTTGTAAATGCATTCATCCCGTCCTGCTAGCTTGGACAGGTGGAAGAGGCCGAAATCGGCGGAGCCCGCGACGAGGCTGGCAGCGGTGAGGACGGGGCTGGACGCGCGGGGGTGCGGACGAGACTCACTCACTCTATGCGCCATTCATCGGAGACGGAGGGCGAGACGGAGCCTGTTGACCATCCTAGCGCTGTTACGCGTGCGCCGAGGTGGAACACGGCGAGGGAAACGATCGTCTTTTCTGTCTGTACGCGCGATTAGATGTGGCGCGAACAAGTGATTTATTGCGCGCACTATTTGCACTACATGCACCGAGTGCTCGCCACCGAGGGCAACGAGGTCCGCGCCGTCGTCCGCCTGGCAGCAAGAGAGAACATAGATCTCCGAGTCGAGGACGTGCGTGAGGTCCATGATGGTTGTGTCCGGCGGCGTCGCGCTTGGACGGACGCGTTGAGCGCGCGTTGTTTGTTGTTTGCGGAGCGGCAAGTGACATGCCTCCTGCCTCCTACCCGCCACCGTCGCCCTTCGCGTTCATCGCCGTCGCCGCCGCATCTGCCGCCACCTTTTACTACGTCGTCAAGCAACGCGAAGGCACCGCCCCAGCATCCCAGTCTAGGCGCCTCGCGGATAATCCCCTCATCCCCGTCCGTCACCGTGAAGACGAAGTTCAGCAGAAGAAGTAGTGAAGATGCCCGCCATTTTCGACAAGATCTCGCAGGCGCTGCATAAGAAGAAGGATAAGAAGGAGGAGGCGAAGGAGGAGAAGCCCGCGGAGACGCCTGCACCGGCGGACAAGGCGACTGATCCTACGGAGGCGAAGCTTCACGAGACGAAGCCCGCTGAGGAGACCCATCCTGCGGAGACTAAGCCAGAAGCTCTTGAGGCTGCGAAGGACGTGCCCGCTGGCCCTGTCTTCGACCACAACAAGGTCACTGTCATTTTCGTGCTGGGCGGGCCCGGAGCTGGTGCGTGTCTACCATGCTCAACGATCGCTACTTCCTGACACCTCGTCAGGCAAGGGTACGCAGTGCGCGAAGCTCGTGGAAGACTTTGGCTTCTGCCATCTCTCTGGTACGTCTACCTACCATAACCTACACCTCAACTCCTTTCCTACCCGCACACCTTCACCGCAACCCACTCCGTCGACCTGTCATCTCACATCTTCCCTCAGCCGGCGACCTCTTGCGCGCCGAACAGAACCGCGAGGGCTCCCAGTACGGCGAGCTCATCAAGACCTGCATCAAGGAGGGCAAGATCGTGCCCATGGAAGTCACGATCAAGCTCCTCGAGAACGCCATGGCCGCGGCGATGAAGGAGGCGCGCGAGGGCGAGGGCTGGCAGGATGGGAAGGGCCGCTTCCTGATCGACGGGTTCCCGCGGAAGATGGACCAGGCGCTGAAGTTCGACGAGTCGGTGTGCGAGTGCTCGTTGGTGCTGTTCTTCGATACGACTGAGGAGGTTATGCTGGAGCGGTTGTTGGAGCGGGGGAAGACGAGTGGGAGGGATGATGATAATGTGGAGAGTATTAAGAAGCGGTTCCGTACGTACTCATTCTCGAGTTCTGGTGCCTTCCGCTCACAAGCGATTGCAGGCACCTACCACGAAACCACCATGCCCGTCATCGACCACTACAAGTCGCTCGGCAAGGTCGCTGTGGTGCGTCACTTTACTTTTTCTCCTGACTCGCTCACGGCTGACGCTCGATGCAGGTCGACTCCAGCGCTCCCGTCGACGAGGTCTACAAGGGCGCGGCGGAGGTTGCAAGGAAGGTCTTCGCTGGCGGCTTCAAGCCGAATGCGCCGGCGGCGAAGGAGGAGGGCGCCGCTGCTACAGAGGCTGCTCCTACCGTGCCGGGTACCACACCAGAGACTACGGAGACCGCACCTGCGACAACCGAGGCCAGTGCTTAATCCACTGATTTGTGTGCGGACTTTTGGCAAGCGAGCATCTGGGTTAGGAACAGGACATGGCTGCGTTATTTGCAGCCTACAGTCTAGATAGGAATGCAAGTGTTGGATATTGGACGAGATAGGTGCAAGGTATCCATGCAATACAGTGTAATACACCCCTCGTATAGACGGTCAGGCGAAGCGGTTGCTTTCAAGCACATTCAAACGAAAGCAAAGCTTGAGTGAAAGCAAGCACCTCAAGCATAGATCAAGAAGCCACCCGCGGACGTGGCGCGTGCGGCCACGGAGACGACGCGTCCACCGGGCTCTATACGCGAGATGGCGCCGTCGGTGCAGACGATGTGCGCGTCAGGGTCGATGTCGTCGGGGAGCCATTCCCAGCCACCACAGCGAACTTCGGGGTGAATTGTTAGTAGTAGAAGTGAGCCTCCGTGAGAGCAGACACTCACAGTACTCAACGACAGGATCTCCTTCGCCTCCTTCGACAATCTCGCCATCATCATTGTACCGCAAGTCGATGTGCTTGCCGTCCTGGTATGCGGTCGACAGGATCTTCCATATACTGCTCACAAAGGCCTCGCGCGTCTCCGGCGCGTCCCAGGTGATCGTATGGTTGACCATCGGCCGTATGACGACCACGTCCAGTGAAGGCACCGTCTGCCCCCTCGCCCCCGCCAGCGGCGCTATCCTGAACATCGGCTCCAGCCTGTCCACATTGATCGCAGACAAAAAGTAGATGAACGGCCCCGTGAGATCCACAATGGGATCGATCTTCGTCGACTCGGGGTGCCGTACGAACGCGCGCTTCGCGGGGTCGTACACCTGCACGTACTTGCTGCCCGCGGCGGGGAGGATCTTCGCCTGCGCGCCGTACCACTTGGCCGCGTTCTGCTGCGCGGCGAGCTTGAAGCGCTCGATCCCGCGGTGGGTGGCGCGCAGGGCCTCGGAGGTGTCGAGGATGGCGGCGTGCAGGGCGGTGGAGGTGACGACGCAGGAGACAGAGGCGCGCGGGGGCTGGCGGGCGTGGGGCGCGGCGGAGAAGGTGGTGATGGCGAGGGTGAGGGGGACGGTGGGGCCGTGGGCGAGGAGGGATTTGATGGATTGGAGCTTGTAGGTGGGGTCTTTGGCTGCGTCTTCGCTGGCGGGTGGGAAGAGGGAGGAGTACATGGCGTTGGCTGTTGGGCCAGGCTTAGCGAGGGGAAGGAGGACGTGGGACGTCGGCTAACCTGTACCGACGGGCACGAGTGCGAGGCAGAGGCGGAAGTGCTCGCCAGACTTGGGGCCCACGGCAGGGTGTGCGGAGAGCTCAGATACAATGTCGTTGAGCGTGCCGTCGCCCGATGCGAGGATGACATCGACGTCGTCTTCGGGGCCTGCACTCTCGAGCGCATCCTTGACAATAGCAGCGGGGTGTAGCTCGGGAACAGTCAGATCAGTGGCGACGACCTTGTCGGGCGCTCTACCCGCATCGGTGAGGACGGGGAGGACATGAGTGTTGACGAACTCCTTCGCGGTCCTGTCACCGCAGGCAGGGTTGTAGATCACGAGCAACATGAGGGGGGCGTATTGGTGTAGGCTGTGAGAATGGTACGACGGTGGTTGGACGCAGGCCACTCGACATCGTAGCGCTCGGTGTATGTCATGATGTGCAATCATCTCCTCGGTGCATCAGGACATCCATCACTGACGCAACCGCCGGTAAATATCCAAAAATTGCCTTTCCAGGAAACATCACATAGCCGAGAATGTGTATTCACGAGCAACCAACAAGCAACCTTACATTGACCATTGGGTGCATATCCACCGTTCCGATTAACCTCGTCTTCCTCACTTATTTGCTGGCAGCCACGTCAGGGTATACATCGAAGCGCCGCTGCGTGTTGACTGGAATGCCTGCGCGCGCTTCGTCAAAGACTTTGGGGTCTGGAAACAGGCGTTCAACGTGCAGCGCAGAGACCGAGCAATGAGCAAAATATCTTACCTATATCGACAAAGACAATTTCTTCGCCCTCACCAGCTTCTGATATGACACGAGCCCTGATTCGGTGTCAGCAGCGACTTCTGTTTCTTGATAGGGCACTTACATAGGATCCACCACCATCGAGTGGCCCCATGCGTGGTAACCAGCTGAGAGATCGCGGGCGGGGCTGCACATGGAGAAGAATACCTGCTGGTCCACGGCGCTGTTGCTCTGCATCAGCAAACAGACGTACGAGGCACAGGAATGGCATGCTCACCGTGCGCGCTGCAAGAGCTCCCAGTGCAGTGGGCCTGTAGTGAGGTTGAAGGCGCCAGGGTATATCAAGATTTGGGCTCCTGCAAGATTATCAGTACAAGCAGACGTGCAAAAGAGCCGACGGCCTACCTTTTCGCGCATTGATCATCGCAAGCTCAGGGAATCGGACGTCATAGCATATTCCGAGGCTGTTTGGCCATCAGCGACCGAGCGAATAGATCATCTCTGACACAAGTACTGACCCGATGCGTGCGAACTCTGTCTGTTGTCAATCTGAAGTGCATCCTACGAGAAGAGTACTGACCTGTGTCGAAGTAGCCCAACGAGCTCCCACCTGTCAGGGTATCACTTTCCTAGCAAGGCCCGATTCAGAATCAGCTCGCCGAACGCGAACCAACCTCACTCACTCTAAACGTGATCTTCCCCGGTATATCGATATCAAACAGATGCACCTTCCGATACAGCGCGACTAGCTCCCCTGCTGCACCATGCATCAGCGTTCCCTCCCCTCTAACCGAACCCCACTCACCTGTCGGCGAATACACCGTGCAGGTATTGTAGAACGTGTCGTCTGCCTTCTCTGGGATGGTGCCCCCAATGAGCCAGCTGCCGGTCTCCTTCGCGACAGAGGAGAGCATCTTGACGCTCTCGGAGGTGGAAGCGGAGACGTCGTAGGTTTGGCCGGGCACGTAGCCTATCTTCTCGGCGTAGACGGGGAAATGCTGCGCGCCGTAGGGGGAGTTGAAGCATTCCTGGGGGCGAGGTGTGTTATTACTCTGTGTTGTGCTTACTGCAGTGATGGGAGATGTTGCCTACGGGAAGGACGATGAGGTTCGGCTTCTTGCCGTCCTTGCCAGCGGCTGCCTTGAGGACCATGTCCCGCGCATGCTTCAGGTTCTCGGTCTTGTTCGAGCCTATCTGGCCCAATTGCACCAGAGCGAGGGTAAATGGCTTCAGAGCAGGTGCCTTGCTTAGGTGCGACATGGTGGATGAGCAACGTCAGAGTACTTGTGAGTGATGAGTCGAACAGTGATACTTCCTAAATAGGTGATTTCTGAGGGTACTTCTCACGTGGTCCTAAGTACCACTGGAGATTTGTTACTTCGGTTAAAAATCTATTGCGAGATAGAGATGAGAGGCAAGACAAGAACAACGAAAGAAGTTTTAAGTAGCAAGACAGCAAGCGAGCGACGACTATTGTACGGTACGTACTATATGATTAGACCGTATTTGCACCGATATATATCGACGCATTTTGCACGCGAATCCCATTGTTCTCTATGTGCGGTTGGTATAAAATTCGCTAATATATCCTGGTGCAAATACGGTCTATTACGATTACTAGTAGTGACGGTGAGTACCGGTAGCAAAGCAAGAGAAGGAGCACAGTGACAAAACGCAGGCTCAACGGCTCCATTCTCATGAAAGAGCGTGATTCGTGAAGGTTAATCGACATCCTCCATTCCCGACACGTAATATGGTGCGGGAGGCGTAGGTGGAGGTGGAGACGCAGACGACGTGAGCGGGATGGAGAAGGTGAAGGGGCCGAACAGAGATAAGGCAGTAGGCGGTCCGTCCTCTACATCGGGAGACCACGATCCCATCGCTTGCGATGATGGACCAGCGGACGACGAAGCTGAGGCGCCTGCATATGACGAAGATGGGCCGGCGGATTGTGGCAACGATCCAGAGAAATACGACGAGGGACCTGCGGAGGAGCTCGCGCTGGGCAGGTTGGAGTTGCTGCCGACCACATGGCCGATGGGGACGGGTTCCAAGGGCGGCATGTCGTCGTCGTCGTCTTCGACGAGGTGTGTAGAGCGGCCTCCCGCAAGGGAAGACGGACCCGCGGTATGCGAAGACGATGTCGAGGTGTGCGAAGACGAACTCGAGGTATGGGGCATGGGAATCATGCCTTGGGCAAAAAGGTCTCCTGCATGCAGAGACGGCCCCGCGGAAGGCGTGGGCTGGCTCGTGGTGGTGTGCGATGCCTGTCCGCCTGCACGCGTGGGAGGACCGGCCGCGAACGCAGATGTGGCCTTGGCCGCGTCGGCCTTCTTGCGCTTCTCTTGTCGTAGGTTGATACGTTTGCGCTGCATCTTGCAGAAGTTTGAGAGCTGCTCGAGAGCATCGCAGACGTGGGCTTTGCTGGGGCGGTCCATGATGCTGGTGAGCGAAGTCAGTTAAGCAGTTCGGTGGGTGACGGAAGTGATAGGATACGCACTGATTGATCATTTCATCGACAACGTCCGTAGCGCGGAAGAAGGGCATGATGTCCACGATCTTGGTGTACAAGCGCAAGAGAAGTGTTTGGCCACCCTTCGTCGATGACGCGAGCGTCTGCCATCCATCGAAGCGTTCCTTCAGCCGCGGGCGCAGCTCCTCGTCCTCCGTCGGGTCTAGCTCAACGAAATCCATCGTGTCCAAATTCGTCGCCTCGTCCGGCCCGGGACCGAAAGGCAGACCCATGAGCATCGCGGCAAGCGCGACGGGATGCGGGGTGCCGCTGGGCCCAGTGACGCCAGACACCCAGCGCTCGATGCGGTCCTTGCGCGTCTGCGAGCCCGTACGGAGCTTGAGGATCGCGGTGAGCTCTTCGCGCTGCACGCGATCGTCGGCGCGGATGAAGGTGCTGAGCACAGCCGCGCGCACGGCGTTCATGGTGTCGGTCAGCTCGTCTTCGATGATCTTGAGCGCGCGAGGGACATGTGAGGGGTGGCGGGTGAGCGCGGTTACGGCGACCTGCAGGTGGGGAAAGTCGCGCGTGCGGAGGAGGAAGCCGTAGTCGTTGAGGAGGTCAACGATGCTGTCCGGGTCGTCAATGTCAGAGTAGATGTTGAGCGCGGCAACGAGGGTGTCAGGGGAGGAGCCAGCGACTTCGTCAAGGATGAGGAGCAGGTCATCCTCGATGTTATCTGGGTCGTCGCTGAGGGCAATGATAGCGTGGAAAAGCTCGTCGGAGGGTGCGACGCGGAATTTCTGCATGTAATACGTCTCGACGGCTTCTCGAAGTGCAAAACGCTGCTGGTCAACCTTGTCGGACCAATGAGGGGCATGGAGGGCGCAGCGGCATTCGCTTTCCTCGTAGTTCTCGTCGTCCAAGCAGGAGTCTGCGAAGAGATCACCACCAAATCCAATGTCGTCCAAGTCGGTGGGGCGGGCTGTGGGAATGTGTGAGGTTGCATCGACGGGGAAGAGGTATATCAACGCACGAGTCTGTCCGCCGAGCAAGATACGTTCCAGTGCAGTCCATCCCATCTTCTCCTCGATCTCAGAAAGCATCTCGGGCACCATCTTCTGCGCTTGCTTCTTGCTGACCGCGAACATGGAGACAAAGAGCTCCCGCCACACCCACAGAATGGCATTGTCGACGCTCAGGAGGCCCATCACGTTGAACACCTTGACTGTCTTGCCGTTCGAGCGCTTGATAGGGATAGTGATGGGCAGATTGAGCACCGCACACTTGCACCTGGGTAGCCTGCAGATCAGCTCGACGGCTCGTCGCCACTCCAGCACGTCACGCACCCCGATGCCACCGGCGTGTCGAGGATCTCGGACACCATCTCCGCGCACCACAGCAGGCAGGCGTGCGCGTGCGCGAAGCCGGCCCTGAACTCGTACACGGCGCGCCAGATGTCGGAGAGCCAGCCGACGATGGTGTCGACGGCCTCCTCGAGGAGCTCGTCGCGGTTGGAGCGCTCGCGGACGAAGGCGCGCTTGGAGTCGCGCGTGAGCTCGGCGAGGACGTTGGCCATTTCGCGCCGCTTGCCCTTGAGATCGAGGGTGGGCATGCCTGCGTAGCGCGTCTTCATGCGCGTGGCGGAGGAGAGGACTGGTGGCATGGGGGTTCAACGGGGTGAAGGGGGGCTGAGGGATGCCGTTGGTAGTGCGCACCTTTCTTAGACTGCTCCTTGGGCGCACGGTCAAGCATGGAGAGGAGGTATTTCTCGATGAAGTGCTGGCGCGCCTCGGGAGGCACGTTCTCTAGGATTTCGTTCACTCTGGGCCGTGTCTTAGCATGAGGATTTCGGGTGTTGGACTCTCGTACTTTGCGCTGGTGGTAGTCGGCGCCATGGTGGTTGAGAGGAAGTGACGAAGACGCGATCACATGTTTCGTTCTCATTACTGATACACGACTGACGACACGCTCGGCCGACGGCGTCTGTTCGTCTCCACCACTACCAACGTGTACATTACGAAAGGTTCACAGCAATGACTCGAAGGAAGAACAACTCACGCAAGGTCAACGCACCATTAATCGACGCCTTTGTGGCAAGCGTCACCATAGCCAAAGCACCCATCGCGGCGTATGTCCAGACAATGCGCGTGAAAGGGAAAACTACACAATGAATATACCTACTTCTTGTCCTTGTCCTTCCCCTCCTCGCCCTGCATGCTCATCTCAATGGCCCGTGCAATGGCAGCCTCCTCATCCTCATCCTCGTCCATCGCCGCATCGTGAGTCTCAGGCGCATTTGACTTCGCGCCCGAGTCCATGTCGACGTCTTGCGACATCGCGAGGGCTTTCGCAAGCATGGCATCCTCCTCGTTGTCGGTGGGCGCTGCTGGTACTGTTGTGGAGGAGGAAGCGCCGGCTTGAGGTTGTTCGCCTGCTGCTGATGCTTTCGCAGCCTCTGCAGCTCGCCGCGCCTCCTCTTCTTGCATTGACATTCGCAAGGCCTGAAAAATGAAGCCATCAGATATCGAAGTTGAGTGATAGGAGTTTGCCACATACCATCGCAAGTTCAGGGTCAATGCTGGGATCGACACCAAACTCAAAGTCCCCACCGCCGGCTGCTGCATCACCTCCGCCTCCACCTCCCGAGCCGCCGAGCTCTTCTGGAATGCCAGCACTGCGATCGGCGGAGAGTATGGGCGATGATATGAGAGCGTCGGATAGTAGATGTGCGCCAGGCGGTACTGTGACAAGATGTCTACGAAGATGTTCAGTGATTGCTACTCGCCCTCAGATAGATAACGCACGAGTTATCCCCACTGCTGACAGCGTCCACAAATGAGCCAAGCACTGTCTTGCCCTCTGCGTTCGGCTCCTCGATCCCATCGCCGAAGCAGACAACATCCACCGCGACGTTGTTCTTCTTCAACTTCTTCGCAAGCTTGATCATGCCCTTTTCGTCCGCGGCTGGGCCCTCGAGCGGCGAGCCGACAAAGACGATGATGCGCTGCCGGAGGTTCTTGTTCTCTCGGTGCTTGAGCGCGAGCTGAGCAATAGCGATGCCGGTTGGAATGTCAATGGCGCCGCCAATGTTACTTCTTGTCTTGTGTATTGCCTGCAAGATCTGGCCGAGATCCTTGGAGTGTGTGACGAGTACTTCCGGGCTGGTACACTGTTAGGTGGGTGCACAATACGCGATGTGGAGGCAAGCGCACCCCTTCCCCGCCATGCTCATCACGCCGACGGTGTTCTCGGGGTTGGAGTCGATCTTGGTCTGGAAGACGATGTTGACCGCGTCCGCCTGCGCGTCGAAGCGGGTGGGGGCGTAGTCGCCGTTCCGCATGAATTCAGAGTTATCGATGACCATCATTGTAGCTTCGAGCGGCATCTTGGAGGGTGTAGCGCGCGTCGGGCGCGACGAGTAGAGAAATTAGAGGTATACGGGGAGCAGGAGGCTTTAGTCGCGACTTGCAGTAGACGCGCGTCTGACAGTGACGCGTCGCATGTCGCGTGTTTACCGGCGGCTTGATGGATTTGTGGCGTCGCCCGAAGATGCTGACTCACCCGTCTATTCGGAGGCTGACAAGGACCTCGCTGCGCTGATTGCTGCTGATTTGTGCCAGCGATGGTGTGAAGGACCCACGGCGCTTATCCAAAGGGACCCCTTTTCTCGGGTCTCTGAGATGTGGGTCGCCCTGGGCCTTGGCTGGCAGGTTCACTGCAGTTTCTCGAACCTACGTCTCTCTTTGTTACTCGGAATAAACAGACAGTCGAGCGTCAGTGGCTGGAGACGTGCGCCAAGGGCCGAAAACTTCAACTGTCCGGTTACCATAAAGGGCGGGGGGCATTCTGGGGTCGTCCCAAAAAGGAAGCGAATGGAATGTTGTGGATGGTCGTAGAAGGATCGGTGTAGGAGCCTCAAAAACGCGCCGGCAACATGGCGGACAAGCGCTCACACCTTTTGTTCCTCTCGATTCCTCATTGTTCACGACCCCGAGCCCTTCAGCACGATGGTGAAGGAAACGTGAGCGCTCCCCCCACCACCTGCAGGCCGCAGCTGACGACCGACACGTCTACAGCAAATACTACGATCTCCTCGAGGTATCGCCCGACGCATCTGAGGCCGACTTGAAGAAGGCGTACCGCAAGAAGTACGGTGGATAGTGACCGACTCTGGATCGCCTCTGATCGCATTTGCAGAGCGCTGCGATTGCACCCAGACAAGGGCGGAGACCCCGAGCTCTTCAAGGAGGTTACCCATGCGTGAGTGATCATTGGCCACCAATTACAAAGGTGTGTATGCTAAGCGCCGTGCCACAGATACCAAATACTCTCCGACCCCGACAAGCGGTCGATGTACGATGCGCGCGGTGAGGCAGGCCTGAACGACGCTGGCGGCATGGGGGGCATGGACGCTCAGGTGCGTAACGTGCGTCTAGCACGCGATCGCACTGCTGACGATCGACCCTAGGATCTGTTCAGCCAACTCTTTGGTGGCGGCGGCGGCTTTGGCGGCGGCTTCTTCGGCGGCGGCGGCTCGCGCTCACAAGGGCCGCGCCGGACAAAGGACCTCGTACACCGCGTGCACGTCAGCCTCGAAGAACTCTACCGCGGCAAGACCACGAAGCTCGCGCTCACCCGCAGCGTCATCTGCAGCAAGTGCAAGGGCAAGGGCGGCAAGGAGGGCGCCGTACAACAATGCACGACCTGCCGCGGCCGCGGTATCAAGGTCACCATGCGCCAGATGGGTCCGATGATCCAGCAAATCCAGTCCCCGTGCGACGACTGTGGCGGCGCGGGCGAAAACATCAACCCGAAGGACCGCTGCTCGCAATGCAAGGGCAAGAAGGTCGTACCGGACAAGAAGATGCTTGAGGTGCACATCGACAAGGGCATGAAGGGCGGCGACACGATCACCTTCCGCGGCGAAAGCGATCAGTCACCGACAGCAGAACCCGGAGACGTCATCATCGTTGTCGAGGAGAAGCCGCACGAGCGCTTCAAGCGCCAGGACGACGACCTCATCTACGAGCACGAGCTCGACCTCTTGTCAGCACTTGCTGGCGGTCAGTTCATCATCCGGCACCTCGACGATCGGGCATTGGTAGTGAAGCTGGAGCCTGGCGAGGTGATCAAGAACGGTACGTCCCAAACGACTCTTATTGTTGTGCCACATACTGAACGCTCTGCAGACGACTTGAAGGTCATCCACGGCCAGGGCATGCCCCAACGGCGCGTGCACGAGCCCGGAGACCTCTTCATCAAGTTCACCGTCCGCTTCCCCGACCACATCGACGTCGACAAGATCCACTTCCTCGAGCAGGCCTTGCCGCCGCGCGACCCGATACCCAAGCTGGACAAGAACATCCACCTGGAGGAGGTCGAGCTCAGCACGCCCGACGCACGGCGATCGCACATGCGCGATCCGGACGCGATGGACGAGGACGAGGGCGAGCCCCGCGTGCAGTGCGCCAACCAGTAGTCTGTGCCACTTTTGCTATCGATCCATTGCTTTGGACTTGCTCGTTCTTGTGTAGTGTATAGAGGAGTTGTTAGTACATTGTCGTGCATGCAAACGTCCTAATATTATTTGTACAATCAGTCCCACTTTGTCTGGTGTGCGTTAGTGATTGGGTGCGGAGGTTTGAGGCAACAAAATTGGCTAACCTCCGGATGCTTCTTGTATTCCTCGTACAACTCGCGGTTGAAGAAGCTAACCTCCGTCTCGT
Source organism: Pleurotus ostreatus/Saccharomyces cerevisiae fusant (assembly GCA_024196135.1). NCBI lineage: Eukaryota > Fungi > Pleurotus ostreatus/Saccharomyces cerevisiae fusant. Next base: position 14,758 of record JAMQCK010000046.1, on the reverse strand, counting down.
TCTCTGGAGGGCTGTCGGCATATAACGAGCACAGCAAAAGGAGTTGCGCACCGAAGCCAAGATCTGCAAGGATCGCATTGTCGTCGGACAAGATCCATTCATCGTGGTCGAGATTGATGATGAGATTCGAGGTCTATAATACGAGTCATCAAGACGAAGATCCTTCTTTCTGAGATTCGTCGGTTTACCTTCGAGCCATGGGCCTGCGTATATAGCTTCAAGGTGTCTTCATCAAGGATCAGCGTCGGAGTATCCTAAAATACTGAATAGGTACCGACCATAATGGACATTCCGGTAGGGCTTCCATCCGGGCTGCGACATGACAGCTGAACGACGTCGACATACGAGCACGGTCAGTAACAAGAAGGCGAGCTACCTTCTCTAGCAATCTCCTTCAGACGACCGACAGTGGTCGTCTCGAGGTTCACATTGTGCAGGACGAGAGACTTCTCGGTCCGGTACTCAAAGGATTTGATTACTCGGACAGTAAGGGTAGCCGAGGTCTTTGGTGCGATGGTGTTCGTGAGCGGCTCTTCTTCTGTTGTAGCCATTGCGGAAAAATGTGAGAGGGATGTGAGTGAGTGGCGAAGGGAGGAGGGGAGGCTGAGGCGTGGGATCTTTTGGTTCGATGGCGCGGGACTTGCCGGTCTAGTCGAACTTGGACAGTTCCACCAACTTCCACCGTCGTCCGACCATCTTCCGATTCAGCCTGGGCGTGGAACGTCACCTTTTGCTTGTTCCTAACCACCATCTAGTGGCCGTGCGCTCAGCAGACCAAATACATCCTACCTGTGACCTCCAACCCCAACGCGGCGACCTGAGCTTTGAACATCGGTTTTGGACATGACTTCTTATCTTTCCGAGCTCCCGAGGTTTACCCGGGCCATAAAGGCGACTGAAAGCCGTCGAGGGCATCCTGTTCACCTGCGACGATGCCTGTCTCTCGCTCTTTCCTCGATGCGTCGATTCCTGACCTGGTGAAGAAGCTGAGGGTGGACGAGAAGGTCTCTTTGCTTGCTGGACCGAACTGGTGGAATACGTCTGCGGTTGAGCGTCTGGAAATCCCTGCCATTCGTATGAGCGATGGTCCTAATGTGAACATCCTGGCTCTGCCTCAGTCGCTCTTGCTGAGCTCATTTTCAGGGTGTCCGCGGCTCTTCCCACTTCTTGGCCACACCTGCGCAATGCCTACCTGTACGTCGTATACCTCCACTTGCGCGCATATCTATAGTTTCCCCTTAGTGCGCGACTGCTCTCGCAGCGACCTTTGACCCGGATCTCGTCCACGAAGTCGGCGAGTTTCTGGCAGAGGAAGCGAAGATCAAGTCCTCTGTAGTCCTCCTTGCGCCGACGTGCAACATCCAGCGCAATCCCCTCGGCGGACGCTCGTTCGAGTCTTTCTCGGAGGATCCGCACCTGTCGGGTTCGTGATTGCGAGCTTCATCTCGGGGTTGATCTGATACTTTGACCTTCAGGAACGCTGGCTGCTGCGTATGTGAACGGGCTACAGTCCAAAGGCGTTGCAGCCAGTAAGTGTATTGGCCCATAGATGCCAAATGTTGCTGATTGAAGCATTATAGCCATTAAGCACTTTGTTGGCAATGACCAGGAGGACGAGCGCACTGCAGCCGAGTCTGTGATGAGCAATCGCGCTCTGCGGGAGGTCTATTTGTACCCGTAAGCACCGAATAGTTGTTGGCCAATTCCCGCGATACTCATGCACCACGCAGCTTTATGTTGGCCCAAATTCATGCGCAACCATGGGCGTACATGACTTCGTGAGGGATCTCCTTCCTCTGGATAAAACAAAGTGCTCATACCGTGTCGCTGCAGGTATGGACGAATCAATGGCGTGCATTGCTCGGAAAGTCGGGATTTGTTACAAGGGATTCTGCGCGACGAATGGGCCTTCGACGGCATCGTCATGAGCGACTGGTGAGTACCTTGCCTACCCGCCTATCGAGCTGCACTCACATTTGACCTCTTAGGTACGGTACTTACGGTACCGATCAGCCGCTCAACGCCGGCCTCGAGCTTGAGATGCCCGGTCCTCCGCGCTGGCGCACGCTCCTCCTCATGCTGCACACCATGTCCTGTCAGAAGCTCCTCGCCTCCACTCTCGACGAGCGCGTCACGAACATGCTCGCTTTCATCCAGCGGCAGGCTAAGCGGAACCCCGAGATTGTCTACGGCGACGGGAACGAGGGAACTCGCGATACGCCCGAGATGCATGCGTTTGGAAGGCGGGTCGCGGGTGAAAGCATCGTGCTGCTGAAGAACGAGGGCGAGGTGCTGCCGCTGACGAACAAGGTGAAGAAGATCGCGATGGTGGGCCCGAATGTGCATGGGAGGGTAATTTCGGGGGGCGGGTCGGCGGCGTTGGCGCCGAGTTATGTGGTGACGCCGTATGAGGGGCTGAAGGCGGCGCTGGGAGATGGGTATGAAATTTCGTATCATGTTGGGTGTTATGGTGAGTTTGGGTCATCTCCGTCGTGGATGAACGACGACTGACCCTATGCATTTGCTAGCGCACAAGTACTTGCCGACGTTGGAAGACAAGCTGAAGACGCCCGAGGGCGAGCCGGGCTGGAAGGCCACGTTCTACAAGCACGACGAGAACGGGAATCCTACGGAGCCGCTTGCGACGTATATCCTGAAGGACACTCGCCTCAAGTTGAACGACTTCATCCTGCCGGGCATTACGCCGACGTGGACGATCAAGGTCGAGGGCGACCTGACTGTGCCGCGCTCGGGGCCTTTTGAGCTTGGGCTGACTGTCGCTGGTATGTTTCGCGCTACGCTTGCCCGTTCTCACTTGTTGATACCGCGGAAAGGTCGGGCGAAGCTCTGGGTCGACGGAAAGTTGACCATCGACAATTGGACAAAGCAGACTCCGGGCGACTTCTTCTATGGTCAGGGCACCATCGAAGAGAAGGCCGTCGTCAACCTTGAAGCGGGCAAACTCGTGCGCCTCAATATTGAGTACACGAATACGCCTCCGCCCGACCAGGACTCGAACGATGAGAGGAGAAATGCCCAGCCGGCGTTGATGAGGGGTGTGGTGAGTCCTGGCGGTCGAGTAAATGAGAAATCGCTTGTTCATGTTGACGAACAGAGATTGGGAGGCGCAGAGAAGATCGACCCAGACAAGGCTATCGAAGATGCCGCTGCGCTTGCGAAAGAGTCAGATGTGGTGATCTTCGTCGGCGGGCTGACGCCAGAATGGGAAAGTGAGGGCTTCGACAGGCCCACTCTGTCAATGCCTGGGCGTCAGGATGAGACGATTGCGAGGTTGGCGGAGGCGAACCCGAAGACGGTTGTTTGTATCCAGGCAGTAAGCTTGCTCTTCTACCTCGTCGCCGAAGAACTGATTGACGACATTCCTGTAGGGCTCTGCTGTCTCGATGCCCTGGATTGACTCCGTCGCGGGCGTCCTGCAGACTTGGTACCTGGGCAACGAAGTCGGGAACGCCATTGCGGACGTCCTGTCGGGCAAGATCAACCCAGCGGGCAAGCTTCCCATCACGCTACCGGTCAAAAAGCAGGATATCCCGGCGTACCCGCACTTGGGAAGCGAGAGGGGAAAGATCTACTACCGCGAGGACGTGTTTGTGGGATACAAGCATTATCAGACGCATGGGGTGAAGCCGCTATTTCCATTTGGGTGAGTGAGGGCTATACGCAGAGTTAGGGAATTGTGCTGACGAGGGGTTCTTCTTGCAGCTTCGGGTTGTCTTATACGACCTTCTCCTTGTCCGATCTGGACGTTCAGCTCGCGGATGGACCGACGGCGACAGTGTCCGTTAAGGTCAAGAACGACGGAACAGTCACTGGCTCGCAGGTCGTGCAGGTCTACGTCGCTTACCCCGACCTTGGCATCGCGCAGCCGGAATATCAGCTGCGCGGCTTTGCGAAGGTGAAGGACATCAAGGCAGGCGAGACCAAGACTGCGAAGATCAAGCTGGACAAGTACGCGGTGGCGTATTGGGATGAGCGAGAGGATGCGTGGGTGGTGGCGCTGGGAAAGTATGGAGTGCATGTTGGGTTTAGCTCGGGGGAACTGTTGTTGCAGACGGAAGTGGAGGTGAAGGAAAGGTTGAAGTGGCGGGGATTGTAGATGGATGTCTCTGACATATGGTGACAGCAAAGGTGTACTTATACTCTTGGAATTACTGTGGCGCGAGTCCTGGACTTGCTGATGTAGAAGGCCCAAAACCACGAAATCGAGCTGGGTCAAGAGGTTGTGGGTCCAGTCAGGGCGTTCCACGTGCGCGACGCCTAATGATCGTCTCGGTCCGTATTGCCGACCAGCGCTCCCTTGACCGCCGACCGCCACCATGTCCGAGCGTAAAGGTGCGTGCCGTGCTCTTGCAGTCCTGCTCTACACCACTGACACTTTATGCAGTCCTCAACAAATACTTCCCGCCCGACTTCGACCCGGATCTCATTCCGCGGCGCAAGGGGACGAAGAACTCGCAGCAGGTCGTCCGTCTCATGGCCCCATTCTCCATGCGCTGTAATACCTGCGGAGAGTACATCTACAAGGGCAAGAAATTCAACGCGCGGAAGGAGACGGTGCAGGGGGAGGACTACTATGGGATTAAGATATTTAGATTCTACATCAAATGGTGCGTTTGCCTATCCCCCTTGTGCGACAGGATTACTAATGGGTGAACAGTACGCTATGTTCGGCGGAGATCACGTTCAAAACGGATCCTAAGAATACAGACTACGCAGCGGAGCACGGCGCGTCGAGGAACTTCGAGCCATGGCGCGAGGAGAAGGAGGTTGAGGAGGAGGACCGGCTAGCAAGGCTGGAAGAGGAGGAGAACAACCCGATGAAGGCGCTCGAGAACCGCACGGTAGACTCGAAGCGGGAAATGGAGATCCTCGACGCGCTGCAGGACATCCGAGCGCGCAATGCGCGGAACGAGCGCATGGGGCAGTCGGTGGATCTGCTCGCGAAGATTGAGATGGAGGAGATTGAGGACGAGGAGGATCAGGAGCGTAAGCGGCTGGAGGAGGAGGACGAGAAGATTGTGCAGGAGGTCTTCGCGAAGGTGCGCGCCGGGCCGGGGCCGTCGGGGAGCGGGGCGGGGAGCTCGGCGGGAGGGCCAGAGGAGCCAAAGGTGGTGACGGTGAAGCGGAAGGCGGCGGACGATGTCGAGCCGGACTTGCATAGCTTGCTCCCGGAGTCGGCGAAGACGCTGATCAAGACGTCGACGGCGGCGATGGGGGCGAAGAAGAAGACGAACAAGCTGGCGGGGATCAAGGTGGTGAAGAAGCAGCGGACAAAAGCATAGGGTTGGCTATGTGATGTCTAGACGCTTTGATGTTACTGTAATTTATGATCGCCTTTGTACTCTACTTTACTTGCCTCTTGCTATCATCATCATGGACTCTGGGGAACGGATTACGATCAGCACGGTGCATGAGTGGCGGCAGATCAAGGAGAACTTGAGGGCGGCAATGAGCAAGTGCTTCGAGGCGAGCGTGGCGGGGAGTCGCGCGACGAAGAAGGAGCAGGAGGCGGCGCGGAAGGCGTTGGACAGTGTGCGTGGTTCATGATGCTGGGTGGTGTCTCGTTCAATGCGTTTGCAGTATGTGGAGGGTATGATCACGGCGATGAAGGCAAATGTGCGCGTCAATGGGCAGGAGATGGACACAGTGAATGAGGAGGATCTTGGTGCGTGTTTGATGTCTGCGCGCGCCACCGCCTTCTCGACGCGTCGCTGCCGCTTCGACATTCCCCGCCTTCTTGAACGCGACAAGCCTTCACATCTTGGCATACCGTATTCTTCCATCCTGCTGTTCGCTGCCATATTGACATAGACGCGTCCTACAAAGACGCGTCGCGACGCCAATTGACGCGCCACCGGCCTTCCTCATCCCATACCCCTCCCCGCTCACCCCCTCCACTCCCATGTCTACCACTCTAACGCCTTACTTACAGACACCGAGCCCTTCGACGAGGCCCTCGACCGCAAGATCTGGTCCCTCAACGCGACGAACCTCGACTGGCACAAGCAGCTCGCGCACCAGAGCAAGACGCAGCCGCAGGAGATCGAGGAGAAGATGAGGGAATTGGTGGAGGAGCGGCTGGCGGTGGATGCGGCGCCGGCGGGCAGGGAGGAGGATGGGGAGGTGGAGGTGGAGGATGTGGCGGGTGAGTGCATGATTTATGTGGTTGTGGGAGGGAGTAAGGGGAGAGGGAAGGGAGAAGTGCTGATGGATCGACTTTCAAGATGCGGAAGCCATCTTCGAGCAGATCGAGGAAGTGTTTACGGAGACATCGGCGCTGAATCGGGAGGTTGTACAGGTGCGTTCAATGATTTTGTACAACGTGATATACACCGGGCTAACGCGACATCCATACAGTCGCTGGTTACACAACAAGAACGCATCGCCCGCGAGGTGACGGTGGAGGCCGATATGCGACAGGCGGGGAGAATGTGAGGCGCGCGCTGCGCGTGTATAAGGAGGATGCTGGTGTACAGAAGGGTTCGCGGGTGTACAAGGTGTACAAGAGTGTGTGCGGGTGTACATGCGTGTTGCCGACGCGCACTGCTCGGCAACAGGGGAGGGGGTGACGGGAAGGAGGATATTTTCCATCTTTGCAGACTATGACCCTCGGAATCCACCCCGGCCGCGGGGTGCTCCGCGCCCACCACCGCGCCCTCTTGATGCACCTCCGCCCCAGCCACGGTCGCCGCCACCGCCGTAGCCACCTCCGCCTCCACCGAAGCCGCCTCGCCCGCCGCCGCGGGGGCCTCCCCGACCGCGCGATTGGAATCCTCCACCGCGGGGTGCGCCGCGACCTCCGCCCCGGCCGCCTGGACCACCTCGTCCTGCACCGCGCTTTTCTGTATTGTATTAGATGGATGAACAGAAATGTGATGGATTTATACGCACTGACGCCTGGAGTGATCGGGAGTGAATTAGCATCAAGGGCAGTAAAGATGGGCAAGTGAACGTACCGCCTGCTGCTTTAGGTTTGGGAAGGAAGCGGTCGATGGGGAGCAGCTTGTCACCGCCGATGTAGACCTTGTCCCCCTTCTTGAAGCTGCTGGCGACCATGCCCTCGCCCATCTTGACGGAGAAGTAGACCTCGTTTATGGGGCCGAGGATCTCGTCGACCTTGCCGATGACAGACTTGTTTTGGAGGTAGATGGGCGCGTTGAAGTAGGGGACCTTGTCCGGCATGAGGGATGAGCACAACATCTCGTCTTCGACAGCGTGTAGGAAGGAGCCCATTTCTGTGAGTAGGTGTTAGCTTGGAGCGTACAGTAGACATGATCGAAAGGAGGGGACCGCACCGAGTACTTGATCTGGGGGGCCAAAGTCGCGCTGCTGAAAGCCCCCGCGCCCTCCGCCGCGGAAGCCACCGCCCCCTCGCCCGCCACCGCGTCCGCCTCTGAAGGACATGTTTTGTTGATGAGGAAATATGGATTATTGGCGGTGTGGCGAAAAAAGCAATCGGGCTCGGAGGCCAGGCCGGCGTTGTGTCCTGTTTGGTATCGCCTTCCGATCAATCACAATCACGCGCGCCGGCAACTCGCGCCGGGTGCCGAGTCCGGGGAAGCGCGCGCATCGAGGGCGCGTCCTGCCTCTTGCTTTCGTCCGCCATGCTCGACGTGGAGGATACTGGGGTCGAGGTCCCCTTTGCGACTGCTGGCGATAGCGCTGAGGATACGGTACTTTTGCCTGGCAACATCTGGTCTTCGCTCTGGCCTCAGGAAGACAGCTCTTCGCGATTCGTGGTCGTAGCTCCCTGTCGACGCTCCCACTCCTCGCACAGTCTCGTATGTAGGGCACGAGTGGATCAGGAGGTATGATTACAACTAGATCTGACTGTCTCCTACTAACTGCCTACTCCAGGCAGACCGGGTCCTCATACCTCTAGCGCACATCCACCTCTTCCGCGCCAGCTCTCATGTTACTCTGACCTCAGTGCAGCCCATCACCCTCACGGAAGCCGTCATATCCCCTCTCTCTGAGCACGTGCATGTGGCAACCTCTTCTGAGGCGTTCTTGGACACCACCATCTTCAGCGAGAACACCATCCTTCGGCAAGGCTCTGTCCTGACCTTCCCGCATGAAGCTCTTGGAATGAACGGGAATGCGTCTGACTCTTCGCCTGCACCACTTCGCTACCGTGTAGAAATGGTGGAGCCTGTACTACAAGGACGCGCACTGAAGGGGCAGACACGTCTGGTGGTTCTGCAGCCAGACGAGGCGGACTTGGATGAGCCGACAGAGAACGGCGCGAACTTCGAAGACGAGGATGATGGCTTCGAAATCGATGAGGCTTTTCTGGGAAGCACCATTTCGGCCTCGCAAAGCTCGGTATCTGCAGGAGTCAATGGCGTTGCCTCAAATTCGAATGGATTTCTGCATCACAACTCTGTCTTCACTGCGATACCCCTCGATGCGCCAGCCTCAGAGGATGACGACACCACCGTCTATGTCCGAACTGCAGACCTCGGGCGGGTTGGCGTGCTGAACGGCGACTGGGTGGGACTGAATAATTCGATGAATCTCAACGGATGCTCATAACCTTGATAGGGAATCGCTCAAGTGCACAGTAGCAAGCGGCTTGTGAAGATCGTCAGCCACGAAGCTTTGTCTCCGAAGGGGTACGTCTTCGCAACATCTATGAAGGTTTGCGCTCTTCGAATATGCTAACAATATCTTGCTCAGCGGTGAAGCTCATGCATCGCCCGTTCTCCTCCATAATGCTGGCGTACGAACGTCTGCTTCCAGCCTCACTCTCCTCTCCTCGCCCTTCGGCCCTTCCCAACCACCCGTCCCGACAGCACGCTCGGTGACGATTTCGCGCGTCGGCTCGCCGATCTCTATCAACAAGCAGTATCAGTCGCAGTACCTCAATAAATTGAAGCAATACTTCGAAGAGCGCAAGCGGTTAATGAAGAAGGGCGACATGATCGCGCTGGCAGTGGACACCAATGTGGCGCGCACAACGCAACAGGACAACGAAGAGGACGGCGAGGGAGTCGCGGATGAGAGGTCGGTCTGCTCATCGTTACACGTGAGGATCGCGTATTTACGAACATTCTTTGTATGTAGGATAGCGAACTCTGGCAACGCCGTCGTTTTCTTTGTGATCACGAATGTGGAGCATGATGCGGTGCCGGGCGCAGTGCAGTCGGGCGCGGGGGTCCAGGATGTGTATGCGGCGGCGACGTATGGGGAACTGGGCTGCTGGATCGACCCGGCGGTGACAAGGATGGTGCAGTCGGGGGTGGACCATGCGTATGTGCCCGCGGTGGAGGGGTATGTGTTGAGTGGTAAATGAGTTGCGGTTCGTCGCATTGGCATGGGTGATTAACAAAAGAATTCAGAGTCAATCCAACGGCCAGCTCTCCCGCGCTCCGTCGAGGGAGCGGAATCTCCATTGACTTCACCTGCAAGTCCTTATGGGCAGCTGCTGGACGTTGTGTCGGTCATACACTCCAGACGTGCGGTCGACCTGGATTTGAACCTTTCAATATTGCTGAAGGGCTCGAGGGGCTGCGGCAAGCAAACGACGGCCAGCTGGATCGCACAGCGGATGGGCATGCATTTGATGGAGGTGAGCAGCGCTTTTCTTTTCTACGATGGTGGACCACGATGGATGGAAACGGAATATTGATGAAATATTCCTCTAGGTCAATTGTTATGATCTCCTTGGTGACAACGACGCGCAGACGCAGGGGACGATGAGAGCCCGCTTTGCGCAAGCGGCGGAGTGCTCCCCATGCGTGCTGCTGCTCCGACATGTAGACGGGCTGGCGCAGAATGCGCAGGTGCAGGAGAGTGGCAAAGGTGCGCGCGAGAAGACATGCCAATGTTTTAGACCGATGTTGCTCACCGAGGCATGCAGAACCTGCCATTGTGAACGTCCTGCGCGAGTGCATGGCAGAGGCGCACCAGGCGTGGCGGGTGACGGAGTATCCGGTCGTGGTGGTTGGAACGACGAGCGAGGCGGGGCAAGTGCCGATGGGCGTGCTGTCTTGCTTCAAGCATGAGATTGCTTTCGAGGTAGGTTTTCTTTTCGCCTACCAAATCTCAACGCCTATCACTGATCGATGTGTCGTGCAGGCGCCAGACGAAGCTGCTCGCCTTGCTATGCTGGAGATCCTGACTGCTGGCCTGCCCATCTCGCCGGACGTTTCGATCGCCCATTTAGCACAACAGACTGCCGCGCTGGTAGCTGCCAATCTGAAGGGCCTTGCTAGGCATGCGAAGGCTGCTGCCGTGGCCAGGACAATGCGTGCGACGTGAGCTCTCCCTGCTATTCCGTGGCAAGGTTGCATGCTGATGTATCATCCAGCGGAGCCGATGCTGCCAGCCTCATAGCCGCAGGAATTTCCCTGACGGCACAGGACTTCGACCTCGCGCTAAACAAAGTGCGCGCATCGTACTCGACAAAGGTCGGCGCGCCGAAGATTCCGAATGTGACCTGGGACGACGTCGGAGGGTTGGCGGATGTGAAGGCGGATATATTGGACACTATCCAGCTTCCTCTGGATCGCCCGGAGTTGTTTGCGAGTGGGATGAAGCAGCGATCTGGTACGCCCCTTATCCTTCTAGCAGAATGAGGCTCACCGATTGCTCAGGTATCCTCCTTTACGGCCCACCAGGCACAGGCAAGACGCTCCTCGCCAAAGCCGTCGCCACCTCCTGCTCCCTCAACTTTTTCTCCGTCAAAGGCCCCGAGCTTCTCAACATGTACATCGGCGAGTCCGAGGCCAACGTCCGCCGCGTCTTCCAGCGCGCACGCGACGCGCGGCCATGTGTCGTGTTCTTCGACGAGCTGGACTCCATCGCGCCGAAGAGAGGCAATCATGGAGATTCGGGCGGTGTGATGGACAGGATTGTGAGCCAGCTGTTGGCGGAGCTGGATGGGATGGCGGGTGGAGGAGCGGACGTGTTCGTAATTGGCGCGACGAATCGACCGGATTTGCTCGATCCGGCATTACTGAGGCCGGGGAGGTGAGTGGCGAGATGGATGGTTGAAAGCTTGGCTAATCGAATGTAGGTTCGACCGAATGTTGTACCTCGGCGTGAGCGACACGCACGAGGCGCAGCTGCGTATACTGGAAGCCCTCACGCGCAAGTTCAAGTTGGACCCGACGCTGGATTTGCGTGCTATTGCGGAGAAGTGCCCATTCAACTACACGGGCGCGGACTTCTATGCGCTGTGCTCGGATGCGATGCTCAATGCTATGTCGCGCAAGGCGGAAGAGTTGGAAGATGTCATAGGTATGGATTTCGATGTCTATCTTGTTGCAGTCGTCTCACCTCGGCTTTAGCTTCTCTCAACCAAAAGGGACCTCTACCCGACCACCCCTACCCGCTCACACCGCAGTACTACCTCGCAGAACTGGCTTCACCAAAGGAGATCGAAGTGCTTGTGCGCGAGGAGGACTTCGAGGTCGCACTGCGGAACCTCGTTCCCAGTGTCAGCCAGGCCGAAATGGAACACTATCGCGAGGTGCAAAAACGATTCTCGCAAGTGGACTCATAGGTATCGCAAGGCTTCGTAGCTCTACATGAGTAGTAGACCGTGTACAAAACAAAATCACCGACTACAACACGCAATAACGCGAGCACTGACTGCACGGTCTCGTGCATTACCCGCAGGCTAGCAAAACATCTACTTACAGCGCACGGATCGCTAAGCCTACGAGTCCTACATGTATGCTATACATTCTTGGTATATCCTAGATGCTCGACCGTCCGACGCACCAAACACAGTCATCGTACAAACGTCTTTTTCGACGAGGATGTTATTCCCGCTTCAGCGCGCCTTGAACAGGTTCGAGAAGAACTTGGAGATGTCGAACTGCTCGCCGATGGCGCTGAAGCCGCGACGTAGGTTGACAGCAGTGCCGTTGAGTTGATAGCTGCTCGTTGTCAGACGAGATATGGGCTGCAATGGAAGAGACATACTGGTAAGAGGGAACACCGCCGATATAGGCGTCGATCTGCACTGTTGGGTAATGCGGGTCTCGAGTGTCGACTTCGAACGTCGCCCTGTGATACCTGTCAGTACAGGCTTAGGAAATCCACAGAACATGCACACCATTTCTGATTCCCTTCCGGGATGTACCTCAACACCCGCTCCTTCGGCACCTCCTCGTCAACGATCTCCGTTCCATTCACACCGTCTCGAGCCACGGAGACGGCCACCATCTCCTCGCTCTGTGATTTGAGCGTGTGGTATAGCGGGATGTAGAACATGTTCATAGGGCTGGCCGAGACTTCATGGAAGGTATGCTGCCCTTGGCCTCCGGTGTATTCGATGTGCGCGAATTCGTGGCGGTCACCGGACAGGATGACGACGTTGGGGACGGAGTAGAAAAGCTCAAAGAGGGCGGCGCGCTCGGTGGGGAAGCCGGGCCAGCAGTCTGTCTGGGCGTCGTGACCCCAGAGGGAGGTGAAGGGGACGGAGGAAACGATGAACTTGAAAGTGGCAGTGGATTTCGTCTGTGGGGTGTTGTTAGTTGAATGAGGTTAGGAAGGGAAGTGTGAGCGTACACTCTGTATCCAAGAGCGAAGGGCAGCAAGCTGCTTTGCGCCCAGCATGGTGCGCTCCTCGAGAGGCACGTCAAGTCCGTCACGGTAGCGACGAGTGTCGAGCACGAAGAATGCTGCATCGTCGTAATTGAAGGTGTAGTAGTACTGGCCGGTGGCTCGTGCGGGGTAGTTGGCCTGAGCATTGTAAATGTCGAAAGCACTGGATGCGTTGGGGTACGGAGCAGTTGTGGGGTCGTCGAGGCCAGCAAAGTTGTTCTTAATCTGCACTTCAGTCAGCTACATGGGCCCATCTGACGCGCAAATCACGTACTTCGTGATCGTCGTAAGTGTGGAATATGGCTGTGGTCTGGTCAGAATGGAAGGAAGGATTGGTTCAACAGATACGCACGCAATTGCTCGTATACCCTACGGAAACTCTTGCTCTTGTAGACGCGGCGATACAAGCGGCGGTACGCTTCCTTGTCGTCACCCCAGTAGTGCGGGACGTCTGCGTAAATGAAGTCGCCAAGGAAGAGAGCAAACTCCACGAGAGGTGTCGCTGCTCCCTTGACCTGGGTACTGAGGTAGTCCGCCAAGTAGTCCCATCCCCTCAACGTATTCCTCTCGCCGGGGACGTAGGGGAAGTTAGGCAAATGACATGACGTCGAGATGAAGCGGAAGTTGGAGCCCTTGGTGCGCGGGTTGGGGAAGGTGCGGAAGGTGATGGGACGCTCGGGGACAGGAAGGACCTCAGTCTCGGGAGTCGACAGGATGTCTGGATTTAAGTCAGTGCCGTGAGGGGAACCTACCAATGGACGACGTACATTCATATTGCGTCGATTCCTGCAAGCCAAAGATGCTTGCGTGGCCTACCCAGTCGGACTCAGCAGTAACGTGCACGAGGGGACCCTTGATCCATGCGGGGGACTGCTCGTCGTCGGTCTTGCGCCAGAGCACGCGTACCGCGCCCTCCGTCGCGTTCTCCTGGGGGTAACGAACGGCAATGTTCGCGCCGTCTTCATACACGGCCCCCGTGCGTGCAAAGGCAACCTCCGTAGCGGGGTCGATCGCAGGTGAGGCAACCATGTCGCCGACACACAGCAGCAGCAAGGCATTAATCGTGAGGTTGATGATGCGTGAAGGTCGTAAACGCGTCGGGATGGACAGAGCAACCGACTTGACGGCATTGTGATCGTGCGGCTTTGCGAGCTGGGGGGTGTCAGAGGAGGGGGGAGGGGGAACGCGTGGGGGAACGCACCTGCTGGGGGGAGAGGAGGACCCATGTTGCCAAGTGGAGTGGATAGAATACGCTGATGAGGTAGAAGAGCACCGGCGAGGGGATCACTCTGAGGAAGGCATAGCACAAGACACGGTAGATCGTCGAGACGGTCGCCGCCACCGTCGCCGCGGGGGACATGGTCATGAACGAAGAGGGCAAGTAAATTTCCGACGCGTCTGGCTGTGACGCCATGTCTCCATCCCTGCGGAATACATAATATTCATCTCCAGCACGCTGTAACTACCTATCTACAGCTAGAATTACTCCATGGCACAGAAGATAGCGAACGGTCAGCTAGGTGTTGAGGTAGAGCAACTGTGCGTGGTCCGAGAGCAGTGCGAAAATACGGATACATAATAACTGATATATCGTGATCCTGGTATCGGTGGTGGGTCATTAGGGAGCATGAAGGAAAGAAAAAGAGTTAAAGGAGGGACTATGAGTCGGGGGGAACCTCTTCTGTAGGTGATCTTGAGTGCTCGGGCCCATCTGATAGAGGATACTCAGATCCCTCCGGGAGATTCTCGAGTTCGCTCGTCGGCGACATTGGCTCGCTCTCATTGCGTGCTGCAGATCGCTCGGCACGTCGCCTCCGCCGTCGCTCGACCGCTGCAACGGTAGGCGAGGCAGGTATTGCTGCCTTGAACCCGTCTGACGCCAGTTGTGCCAGCATGTCGCGAGCGATGTTGGCTGCATCACTGGACTCGTCGAGGTCGGTGAGGTCGAGGGGCAGAGGTGGTGCGGCACGGGTACTGGCGCTCGGCCGCGTGCGTCGCGACCGCCGGCCAACAGTGTCGCCGTTGCGCAGCTTCTCCAACAACGTGTCCAGCACGTCGTTGTCGCCGGCGGCTTCTGCCGCCTTGGCTCGGTTCGCCTTGGACTCCTCCACTGCTTGCCGTCGCTTCTCCACAGCGGCGCGCTCTTCTGCGATGGTCTGGTTGTCCGCTTTGCATTTCT
>JAMQCK010000459.1:0-22318 GCA_024196135.1 Pleurotus ostreatus/Saccharomyces cerevisiae fusant | reverse complement strand
GCTCAAGGTTCTCAACAAGAATATGTCATTTCTGAATACGTACATATCCCGCTTACGGTCGACGCGAGCCCCCGTGCGCCGCCTCCCGAACGAGATATTGCACGAGGTCTTCTCCCTCGTTGTCGACGGGGAGTACTCGTTGCACGATTTTCAATCCGTCCCTTCTACCCTTTCTCAGGTCTGTCTGCGCTGGAGAGGACTTATCAACTCCAAGGGTGCATACTGGGCCTCCATCACTCTACGGCGGCCTGAGCTTCCCGAGCTCGATCCAGACTCACGCATCGATGACCGTATCGGTGTGGGCCTGGAATTACATCTTCGAAAATCCGCGCTCGAACCTCTGAAGCTGCAACTTGGGCGCTACGTCGGCCCCAACAACGTTGACCTGCTCCTGTCGCAGGCGTGGCGCTGGAGGGACTGCTCCATTGACCATTCCGCGGTCTTGGAATGGCTGTCGAGCGCAGACCATCTGGACCAGCTCCATATCATGGCGTCGCTGAAGCTCGCACGTACAGGCGGGCATACGCTTCAGCTGGAGAAGGTCGCTTCTCTACGCGAGTACAGCGGTCCCCTTGCTGATGTTGTCTTGCCATGGCATCAGCTCGCGGCCTTGACGCTCACGAGCGCAGTGAGCACCTCCGAAGTCATTCTCTGCTTGCAGAAGTGCACCTCCCTTGTATCGCTCTCGGTCGAGAGTCTGTGGCCACATGAAGAGGAGGAAGCTCATAACGAGGCTGATCTCACGCATGCGTGTCTTCGTCGCCTGCGACTGCGATCGATGGGCAACTTGCCGGTCGAAGATAAATCCCTCTTCACCTACTTAACGACACCGAACCTGTCAGCCGTCGAACTATATGGCCATCACTATATCCGACAATGGGACTTGTACCCGAGCGACGTTACTGCGTTCAGCACATGCTTGCAGCGTTCCGAAGCCCGCATTCGCTCGCTCATTCTGCAGTATGTCTACGTGGACGACGGCGAGGTCGAGATTATGCTAAGCAGCATGCCAGAACTGGAGGATCTTGAAGTTTGCGACAACGTCGACGCCCTCGAGCCGCTACCCACGCGGAGCGCTGTGAGCTGTCTTCTGTGGATGGGGAAGGACCAGGTCGTACCGCGTCTAGCGCACCTGACCTTCACCTCTCTCCGCGTCATGGAGATTGAGTTCTTGTCTCTCTTGGTGGCGGTGGCCGCCCACCGATCTGCTCGTCGGGGAGGAAGTTTGTGCTCCGTCACATTGTCAGGCACTGACATGAGGCAAGCGACGGAGGCGGCGAGTAGCATGCTGGTAGCTCTTGAGCAACTGGTCAATGTACATATACGCCCTCCACCTTACAACTTTGACCTTGTTTCCTCGTAATTACCCCTGTCCTGAACAAACTTCGAATTCAACTATTCTGACTTGTTGCTCGCCGATACTCGGCGCCTCCTTGAGCGCCTTTGACTACGACGAGAGCTCATATAATAGTCTGCTTTTTGAGACGGCGTGCAATGACATGTTTGAGGCCTTGCGTTATGAAAGCGAAGGCGCCGGGTATCGGCGTGTACCCAAGAGAGGTCGGGGAGTAGCCCTTCTCGGGAGCCCATCCATGACCCCAAGCACTGATAACTCCCCGCCTAAGGTCAGACAGTTCTTTGAGAAGTTCCTGATTGCTCAAGCACCGGCAAGCGGCGGGCGCGCAAGCTGAAAACGGCAATCCCCGAAAGGACTCGCGCGTGACAAGCTCGCCGTCACATTGTAATTGTTCGGCTGTCACGCTTCGAAGGTCTTGACACCGACCACCATCAGCTGTCGTCGTTTCTCGTCTCTGTCAAGCGAGAGTTCCTGAATCCCCGCTACCTGTGAGTTCCGAATCTCGCTCACTATCATCATGACCTGAACAAGTCTGTAGCTATCGTACGGGCGCAAATTCGACTTGTGCGCCACTCGACAAATGAAATCTGGCGGCGAGATGCAGTCTTCAATCATCACCCTCTGCGACAACTGTCATGCCAGTCTTTCTTTTAGCCGGCGATACAACGAAGATGTCCTAGAGCGTCTCCGCGGTCTCTCCGTCGACCCTTTGCCTGATATCGACAAAGAAGTCCTCAAGAACGAGCGCGCCGAACGCGATCTCCAAGAACAAGTCTTCAGAACCGAGAAACTCCTTCGCGACCTCCGACGTCAGCTGACAGCTACGCAAGACTACCTCCGCCGCATCCGCTCCGTCGACTCCCCCGTCCACCGCCTGCCCTACGAGATTCTCGACGATATATTCGCCCTCGCGATCACCGAGGGCGAGAACGCGTACTCCTTCCACGGGATGCACTCGGTTACTACCCAGCTCGCCCACGTCTGCACGCGCTGGCGGCAGCGTGTCTTGTCAAGTGGCGCGCTCTGGGCATCCATCAGCATCCACCGCGTCCACCTCCCCCCGCCGGTCACCCCATACGACAAGGAATACATGCGCAAACTGATCGACGCCGGCGTGCAGCGTCATCTGCGCCACTCGCAGGGCGCGCCCCTCCGGCTGCACGTCGGCAGCTTCGCGGAGCCCGAGCCCATCCGCTACCTCCTCGAGGCGGCGCCCCGGTGGCAGGAGGTGTCGGCGGAGCATGAGGCGATGTTCGAGGCGCTGAACGACGCGAAGGTGCAGGGAAAGCTCGAGAAGCTGCGCGCTCTGCAGCTTGTCAGGATCGGCCCCGCGCCGCTGCGCCTCAAGCTGGACGGCCTGTCTGCGCTGCGCGTGTACAACGGACCGCATATAGGCGTCTCGCTACCGTGGCAACAGCTCACGTCGCTCACCCTGCCCAAGGTCCTGCAGACGCCGGACCTGATTATGTGTCTGAAGCTCTGTCAGGCGCTGACCTTCCTCTCTGTCGAGAGGCAGGCGCCCACGTTGCCACCCAATGTCACCATCGACACCGTGGTACACCATCCCTGCCTTCGGGAGGTGCAACTGCGCACCAAGAGCACGGTGCGCGCGGACGCCAGCGTCTTCACGTACCTTAATGCGCCCCGGCTCTCCTCAGTATCCTTCGGTGGCTTTCATGTTGGGCAAGCTTGGCGCGGGTGGGACGTACCGTATGCCGAGTCTTTCAAGGAGTGCTTGCGCCGCTCCGGCGCACGTCTGCGCTCTCTGTCCTTTGCATACGTCCACGTCGAGCCGCCGGTGCTCGAGGACCTGCTCGATAGTCTGCCCGAGCTCGAATTCCTCGAAATCAAGGACACGACAGACGCCGGGCTCGTGATGCCTGGCATAAATGCGGCTTCGCCCGCGACCCCTCTTACGCACAGCACCATCAAGGCGCTCCTCCCGATCGGCGCGGCCGAGACGCTGCGCGCGCCGCGCCTTGCGCATATAGCGCTCACCGTCGTGGAGAAGCAGCCGTTCGGGGAGGAAATACGCTCGTCGCTGCATAGCGTGATCGAGAAGCGGTCCATCCGCCGTGGCGGCACATTGCTCGCCCTCTCGTTGTCGTCGACGCTGGACCTCGAGTCCGCGGTCACTGCGGACGAGGTGATGGCGTTCCTGCCGACTGTTGAGGACCTGGTCGATGCGTACACTGCGAACCGCCGTTTCCCACCCCGTGTACCTGTGAAGAAGCCTTCGTACGAGAAGCTCAAGTGAGTTTGGTCCTAAAATTGCCTGGAAGTGTACTATACGGACGCATATATCAGATGAGTTCTCATTTCAGTAATGCGAATATCAAGTCTGCGTGCTGTCTTCTCTTCAACGAAGTCGAGCGTGACGCCGAACGACTGAGTGTCGGAGATTCGCGAGCGAGGTCTGTACAGCCACAAAATCCCTCTTGCCTTTTTGCTTCCATCTTCATGGCATTATGAGCCTGAAGCTACTCATCTGCCAAATATAGGGCCTGAGGAATAACATACAATATGTTCGCTGAGTACTTCGGTCACTAGAAGGCATTAGCTCAGCTCAGGCGCGCATATACCCACCCTACACGTAGAGGCTTTGCGAGAACGGGTACCTCGGGCTTAGTGAGGCTCAACATTTGACCACAATACTCGCTTCTGGAATGCCGCAGTTACGCTGCTCGCGACAGCGAAATTCAACATATAGTCACGTGCGTACCACGATGGTTCGGCAACGGCCGTAACCAAAGGCGCGCGCACTTCTTGCTCTCGACGACCACCATGAGATGCCTATCGCTAGGTTGCTGTATCTCCCGCCCAATATTTTATTGCCGGACCGCTCTGTAGGGCCATGCTTTCTCACGAACCTTCACAGTAGCTGGTGAGCGGATAGCGGCAACCGCTTAGCGAACACTGCGCAGCGCATGACCTTCGAAGAACTTCTTTGACCTTACGCCGCGGTCATTATTGCTCGATATCAGGCATCGGCTCTTCTGAAAGGTTCCTCCCGGGCTTCTCCCTGACCTGCTCACCCTCATCGATAATATGCAATCTCCTATGTGCGCCCTTATTACCCTCACCACTTTGCAGTCCGAGCCTTCAAGTCCGCACCCTAGCATGCGCGTCGTCTGACATGCCTCATACTAAAGCCCTTGATCTTCTCAGGAAGAGACTTCGTCTGTTCCCCGCCCTAACACCTCTGAACTTTGGCTTGCTCCCCCATGTCTGATCCTCGTCGCGTCGCCCTCGTCACCGGTGCCTCTCAAGGCCTCGGGAAAGCCATCGCACTCCGCCTCGCCAAAGACGGCCTCCACGTCGGCCTCAACGACATTCCATCGAAGACCGAGGCGCTCAAGGATGTCGCGAGCCTCGTCGAGCAGCACGGCGTGCGCTCCGCTGTGTTCCCCGGAGACGTCACCCAGGAAAGCGATGTAAAGGCCATGATCGATGGCACCGCGGATGCGCTTGGCGGCTTCGATGTGGTGTGTAGTGCAGCTGACTGTGCGACTATCGGCGGGAGATATGCTGATGCTGACTGGGGCGCCCTCGCCAGATGGTCGCGAATGCAGGCATCTTGATACCCGCGCCTTTCCTTGAAGGTTCCCTTCGTCTCGCAGATCCTGTTCGGCAAGCGCTCACTCATATCCAGAAACGGTCTCGGACTTCAATCGCGTCACAAACGTGAACACGACGGGATGCTTCCTCTGTTATCAGTACGCAGGACGAAGGATGATTGAGAAAGGCCATCGGCAGGGGCGCATCATTGGCGCTTCGTCTCACTCGGGAAAAAGGCGTAAGCACTTTATCAATCTGCTTCCTTCGATGCCTTTTCATCCACGAGAGCAGCGGCGACCGGTCAAACCTCCTACGTGGCGACCAAGTACGCTGTTCGGGGACTTACTTCCTGCACGGGTATGTTTCCATGACGTCTTGAGCCCATTTGTGCAGGTATCTTACTGTATCGTAGCCCTCAACCTTGGGCCACATGGCATTACGGTCAATGCGTACGCGCCAGGTGTGTACGCCCAACCCCCGCTGATCGCTGATATTTTGACCGATTTCGTATAGGTATGATGGAAACTACAATGGGTGCGAAGTCTACTATCCTCTTGGGTGACAACGCTCAGTCTATGTAGTCACCAAGTCAGGCATGGATGCCATCGGCGGACACACTCTGGAGAAGGTACGTATCCTCGTATCTCTCCCTGCCAACAACGCCTTGTATCTTACTCACTGACTCCTCACTTCAAAAGTGGGCAAACCAGGTCCCGATGCGACGACACGGCACGCCAGAGGATGTCGCCAACCTTGTCTCCTTCCTGGCGAAGGAAGAGACAAGTTATATCACAGGTAAGGTTCCATCCGGTCGTTGCCCCATCGCTCGCTAAGCCCTTGCCCAGGACAAACCGTACGTTTATGTTGTTCCTCAACTTCGTACAGTCCTAACCTCTGCAAGATATCCGTCGACGGCGGCGCCGCTATGGACTAGACTATGCTCAGCCGCTACGGTGAACTGGATAACGGTCCTTCAATCGCACAACACGAGCTTTCCCGGGATTTGAGTACAATTGTTGTATTAGTCCATCCCATGTACCCCGTCGAGACCACACGACGCAAGAAAGAAAAGAAGTAGAATGAGAGAAGCAACGCTGACGAGCGACATATCCTAGCCAGCGAACATGTACAGCACCACCCGCGAGGGAAAGTGTATGGTACCTCCGGCGAGGAAAATGTATGATACCTCCCGCGAGGGAAAATGTATGATACCTCCCGCGATAAATAGCTAGAACTGGGTGTGCAGAGTCCGATTTTGATACGCGAAAACGGAAGTGAGTGCAGACGAGCGTAGCAGGTGTGGGTGGATATACAGGATAAGGAAGGGCCCACAAGGACAAAAAAAGACGCGGAGGAGAGGGCGGGAAGCATGTATAGGTATAGTCGAGCGCGGAGAAAAATAAAGCGCGAAGAAACAGAGGAGGCGCATGGAGGACCGCGGGCGCGAAGCGCGAACAAAAAAGAATATCGCAACGGAAAGGTCCACAACAAACCAGCCAATACTATTTATGTCCACCCCCAAAGTGTAGTCGCTTGAACATCTCCACCCACGATAAGTGCCCGCCCTCGTCGTGACTCTGGCTCGACGCTGGTCCATCATCGTCGTAGAATGTCCCTGGCATCGCCAAAGGCGTCTCCCGCCCATCCTTGAAGCTTACGGTCGAAGCTTTTCGGGAGTGAGAGGAGGCCTTCTCTGCCGCTGGTGCGGATGGTACAGCTGGTGCTTCTGCGGGCGTTGACTCTACAGCAGGCGTCGGCGGCGTGGAGTCCTTAGGGTGACTTGGTATCGCAGTCTCATTCTCCGCTGCCCCGCCCAACTTCGCCCGTTGCAGTTCAAGTTCATGATCTGTCTCCTCCGGCGTCATCACCGCGACCGTCGCATGGTCCTCGTGTATCCTGTCCAGCGCATCGGAGTTCTCCCCGTTCGCCGGTCCACCCAGCCTGGGCTCCTCGTCGCTGTCGCTGTCCAGGTCGTCGCCGCGCCAGCCGCCGCTGCTTGCGCTCTTGCTCGACGCGCCCGAGTTCAGCCGTCGGAGAGCGCGCACGCTGCTCATCGCGCTCTTCCAGCGCTTGCGCGGGTTGAAGTGCGCGCGCAGACCCTCGGAGAGATCGTGCTCGGCGTCGGGTTGCAGGCCGGTGAGCCACTGGAAGGGTTAGAGGTCAGAGGGACGGGATACTAGGATGACGTCATGACAATGCGCACCTTATCGTGCAGCGCTTCGACCGCGGTTGGGCGCAGCTTGGGATTGGGGTTCAGGAGTCGCCTGATGAAGTCCTTGGCTGGAGAGGGATGAGTACCGGAAGAGGTGGGTACAGACAAAGAAACGCACCATCCTGCGATACATTCTTCCAGTACCGATCGTGGAACTCAATCTTTGCCTCAGAGGTCTCCTTGAGCAGCGTTTGGGCGTCTTCGGAACGGAAGGGGGAGTAGCCGCAGAGCAGGACGTAGGTGATGATGCCAGTTGACCACATATCGACGGCCTTGCTGTGGCCCTGGTGCGTGAGCACCTCCGGGGCGACATAGCCTAAGCTTCCCGCGAGCGAGGTTAGCTGCTCCTCGGGCGAGTGGAGATGTTTGGCTCTGCAGGCGCGGTGTCAGCACCTCCAAGAAGCACACCATCAGAGTCGTTACGCACATCCCGAAGTCCGCGATGACGATGTCGCTGTCGGGTGCTCGGGTGCGGTATAGAATGTTCTCCGGTCTGCGGGGTTGTGAGCACGGGCGGGGGCAGGAGTGATCAGGATGCGCACTTGAGGTCGCGATGGACGATATCATGGTCGTGCAGATACGCGACACCCGATAGGATGGACCTGGCACGCCGCGCGCGTTAGCGACCGGGAACAAGCGCCCGTGCTGCGGACGAGATGGCGCACCTCACGACGCTCACGGCGTCCTTCTCCGTGAACTTGCCCTTCTGGAGGATGCGCTCGAACAGCTCGCCGCCGACCGCGAGCTCGAACGAGAGGTAGTACTTCGTCCGTGATTCAAACCACTCGTAGAACTTGACCTGGGGGATGTCAGTCAGTCGATCGCGCGGCGGTGCTGGGCGGGCTCCCGTACGATGTTCGGGTGATCCAGGCCCTTGAGGACCTCCATCTCGCCCCAGACGCTGGCTTCGTTGCCCTTGACCTTCTTCTTGGGAATGATCTTGAGCGCGACCTCCTTCGTCATGACGCTGTGAGCCTTGATCGCCGCGGGAGAGGATGCAGAGTCCGGGGTGAGGGTCGAGGGGCGAGGGGGGCCGGGGGAGGGATTGGGGTCGGCCGCAGCGCCGCGCTCGGCGAGCCCGACCTGCTCAGGCGGGACATACCATATCGCTCTCTGCCCCCGATCGTCAGTGTTCGGCGTACTGCCTGCGACGCAGAGCACGCACCACTACTTTGCCGAAGCTGCCCGTTCCCAGGACTTCCTGCTGCTCATACTGCTTCTTCTTCGCAAAGCTGGGGGGCTGGGAGAGGATCTTGTCCTTGATTCCGAGGTGGACCATGACTGCGCGTTGGGAGGGGGACTGGATCGACGTCAAGCTGGGGCCTTATCTCGAGCGTCCGCGCATGGGCTAGTAGGGTGGGAGTAAGGGAGAAGCTAAGAGGATACAAGGTTATATGAGTACAGGTCTGACACTCATCGTGGTGACTTACAAGTGACCGCAGGCTCTCCAAGGTGTGCACGGTGATCGCCGAGCGCGCGTGAGCGGTGCCTGAGACGCGTCGAAAGTGGAAGTTTCGGTCGGGCGCGTCCTTGAAGACCTCCCGGGCGCGGTCTCCCTGGACCGCCTTGGGAGCAAGAAGTCCAGGGATCATCAACGGAGGAAGGGAAGGGGTATAGCCGAGCAGAGGAAGCTGTCCGAGATCGCACAGCAGCGGCGGCGAAACATGTGGAGCCACGTGGATCGCGCCTGCTGGCACCCACAGCGATATGGTTGACCGCCTCTGCTTTGGTAATATATGCCGTATATCGCTTGCTTGCGTAGGGAGAGATTCAGGTGGCTCTATAAGGTAGTAGAGTACCAGAAAATAAGTGTCGATAATGGGCTTTCAGTCGGGAAGAGCGGCTCACTTTCTTGAAACCGGTAAGAATGCCTTCACCAAAGCAGATGTACGAGCGAGGATGCCGTTCGCACTAATACAGGCTGTCCTATACCCTGTGAGTGTACGACGCTGGTTCTTCTGTGTCGCCTGCAGATGTGGTTTCCCGTGGTACCGGACTGGCTGCTCTGAAGGATGAACCTGAGCTAAATCGTGCTTCCCTCCAGGTGGACAAGATCATAGCGCAACAAGGTCAGAAAAGTCGACATGCAGACGAAAGCAGTCGCTGGCGTGTCCGCTGACTGAGCGAAGAAAACATGGCGGTAAGGGACAAGACGCTCACCTATATTTGTCACCAACCGGCCAATTATGGAGGCTGGACGGACAAACTGACCAATAGCAGAATCTAGCAGGCGCCAAAAGACTAGCCTAATGATAGAAGGAGCACTGCGCCTCAGGTAGTATCTTGAAAGTGAGTATATGCACGCTCGAGCCGGGCTGATGCTTTCTACTACCGAAGCATTCGACGAACAAAGTCAAGGGTATTCTTCGGGCCCTATATTTGGGCCAAGAGGGCGGCACGATGAGGAGCTTCAAGGCCAGGTGCTGCTCAAGGTGGTGGTAGGAAGGAAGAGGGAATTTGTGGCTCGCTCGCGAATCCCCGTCGTCACACGCAATTATTCTGTTGTCACACTTGGCTTCGGCGCAACGGCGGCTGCCGGTAAGCCAGCATTGCTCTTTAGAGCAATCCGGTCATAGTCACCTTGTATACAAAATCCTGCAAGATGGACTTGACACGAAAGGGATGAGCATCCTTTCCGTGTTCGGGGCGCATATGCTCGCTGCGGCCGTTGCCGGATGCAGCCGTGATCTACACGTGACGAGATGTTGAACTTTGCTAACGCTGTTAATGCCGTCGTAGTAGGATACCGATACGCTACATCAATGCTCTTTCGAGAACTCAGCTAAGTCCCAGGTGCTCTTTCAGAACCGTCCTCGCAAACTCTTCCACTGTACCGACCGTCACACCCAAGGCCTCCAGTCGCTTGTCCGGTACGTCGATCTCGGGAACCAGTCGAACTCTGTTGTCGCGTCGTACTGAGGAGAGTGTCAGCACTCTATCGACTGTCCAGTGCAGTCTTGGGAATGCTCGCTCGGGTCATACTTACCAGCTCGTCTACCGCAGGATCACCCGTCTTTCCTAGACGCCTGACATGTACGGGTTTCCCGAGTCCTGGACGATATACACCAATCAGGTCAATGATCATGAGTGCGCCGCCTCCGAATTGGGACCGCGCGAGACACTCGATACCCGTACCTCTTGCTAACCCCTGCGCAAACTCCTCCGTCATCGCCCTCTGGCTACCCAGCACAAACATCTGCTTGTCGATCTCCTCTAGCCGCGTCTGATACCGAGTGAACAGCGCAACGACCGCGCGCCCCATATCCCTGCCGATCCAGGTCTGGATGATGACGCATCCTTTGGGCTCATGTGTGTTGAGGATGTAGCCGGTGTCGGTCTCTTCGAAGGGGCAGTCGAGGAGTCTGAGGGGTGATGTATTAGGACCGCGAGAAGATGGTACGATAGCGAACGGGAATTGACTCACCCTCGCGGAACGTTCTCCATGAAAGAGCCTGGCGAAATCGACGCGCAAGGTATTGGCGATGTCTCGAGATACTTCTGAACCGATGCCTTGTCTGGTCAAGAGTTCAAGTTAATCAAGTCCACGCTCAGGGATGTACGCCACATACCCTCGAATTCTGGCACCCTTGTGTACTTCCCATGCGACACATCTCGTAACCCAGGAAGGGTGCTGTACGACTCGGAGTGGTCGAATTCGTCAGGACATAGGAGACTACACTGTCTAGCACGAAGGCGCACCTGAAGACGATGAACTTGACACCAGTCCTCTCGCACGCCTCGACCACGTTGATGCCCTGGGTCTGCTCGGGCACTTCATCGTTCCAGCATAGCGTGACCTTTGATTTGCGTAATTATCAGTGCCCTTCCGCAAGATAATTGGGGCTGGCGATAGTAGAAGTGGCGGCACTCACCAGAAACACACACTCCGCTCCCGTCACCGCCCGCTCAATCGCGTCCTTGTCATCGAATCTGGCCTGCACGACCTCGCAACCTCTTCTCGCTAGTTCCTTTGCAGCGTCCGAGCTTGCATCGGTCGTGACGGCGCGCGGGGTAAAGGTGCCGTCAGAGAGAAGCGCGTCGACGACGGAGCTGCCTGTAAGAATGGTACGTGAGCGAGTTGTGCAGAATGTGTGAAGGTGAGGGCGTATTCACCTTGTATACCCGTGGCCACGAAGACTGTAGCGATGTGCGTCATTGAGTTAGTGCAGGGAATGACTGTTGTGAGTTACAGAAGGTAGACGAGGCAATGAGAATCTCGATGGACCTTCGTATTGCCTTTATACGAGTTGGGCACGTAAGACCTTAGCACCTCCCCGAAGTCGGCGTCATCCAGAGGCCGTCCCGCGCTCGTCACCTTGTCCACTTCGCCGAGAGGATAGACCGGATATGCATTCCGGCAGTCATGAGGGCAGTAAATAAGCGTATAGACGTACTAGCCAGAGCATACAGTCACCGACAGGCATCCTGACGTCGGTCACTGGGGCACCATGTAAGGGCTGCCGACGATCTTCGCCAGTCATCTCTTGGTTGATCACTGCTGGTGACGCAGGTCAGGCATAAATCGTAGACGCAGGGCACGTAGCATCCGCTGAGGACCGCCACGGGCGACTTTGAGATCGATTCATATAGCGAGAGTAGTGCATATGCATTGGATGATGACTGTTGAAAGCAAGCAGCAGACGCGCGAGCTCGGTACGGCATTCTCCGGAAGCAGTGGCCTGCACGTGATGAGAATGTTCAACTTTGAATTCAGAGCACAGATACTGGACTGAAATACATCTATGAAGGTACATTAGATACACGGGCCAATTTAACCACCGCACCTACGCAGCGGCAGCCACTTCCTCCTGCTTCGCTTTCGCTTCTGCCTCCTGCTTCGCCCGCGCCTCCGCCTCCCGCTTGTTCCGCGCCCACTCCAGCGACCTATACTTCAGCGCGTACATCGCCTCGCGCTGCCTCGTCCGCTTGTCGTTCCACTCCGGGAGCACCGTGTCCAGCTCGGGGCGCGCCCTGACGATATCCGCGCGGATGCCCGCGGCGTACTCCTGCTCGTAGCCGCCGAAGACGTTGTAGGTGAGCCCGTCGGAGGGACCGGAGGTCCAGGGGGTGGCGGCGGTGGCGGCGGTCCCGTTGGCTTCCTTGGCCGCGGCGCCGGGCAGCGTGCCGTCGCTGTTCAACGTGGTCTTGGTGGTGGTCCCGTTGGTGGTGGACCCGTTGGAGCTGGCGCCGTCAACCTCCGCCTCGCCAACGTGCGCCGCTTTCACAAGCGCCTCCGCCGCCTCCTTCGCGCGCGCCTGCTCGATCCACTGCAGCCTTTCCTGCTCCGACCTCAACCGCTCCTCCACGCTCTCCGGGTACGCGATCTCGCCCGTCCACGCCAGCGCGGCCCACGCGCTCGTGATGTCCGCGATCGTGAAGGGCGTGTGCGACATCGCGGAGCCGTTGAACGCGAGGGAGGGGTTCGGGGCGTAGAGGATGTGCCGGTGGAGCGCGGGGATGCGGTGCGGGGAGGGGGGCGGGGACATGAGGGAGGCGGGGGCGGCGGTGGTGGAGGGGGAGGGGGAGGGGAGGGTGGCGGGGTGCGCGCGGACGTGGATGAAGGCGGGGAAGGGGCGGTAGCCGGTGCCGAGGCGGACGAGGTCGATGTTGTCGATGACGGTGCCGTCGGTGAGGGTGGCGCGGACCTGGGTGGGGGGTCTCAGAGTTCAGGGTGCGGGAGTTGGGGGTGTCGCAGACGATCGCTCACCTTCTTTGCTCCGCCTTCGCCCTCGACGAGTTCATACTCTCGGACGGGCGCGACGTCCTTGATACGCGGGTCGGGCAGGCTGGGGAAGTTGAACAGCGCGGGCCGCCGGATGCTGCGGTAGACGGGCGTCTGCGCGATTGGGGCGGCGTGCGCAGCGATGTCGTTCGACGAGTTCGCGTTGCCGATCACGAGGATGCGCTGAGAAGGCCGTAAGCACCCAAGCCCGCAATACTTGACAAGCACAGCCCACCTTCCCCTCCAGCCCCTGCGGCCCTCTATACGCCTTCGCGTGCTCCGCCAGCCCCGCCTCCCGCACCTTATCCAACCCCGGCACGTCCGGCCACACAGGGGTATCATAGTACCCCACCGCGCTCACGATCGCGTCCCACTCCTCCTCCCTTTCCTTCCCGCCATCAGTCCAGTCCCGCAGCACCACGGTCCACCCGTTCCCGCCGTCCTTGCTCGGGACGGGCCCGTCCTTCTCGACGACGCGCACGACCTCGGTGTTGAGGCGGATGCGGCCGGGCGCGAGGGAGTTAGCGAAGCCCTTGAGGTACTCGTAGGTTTCTTGGAGGGTGGGGAAGGGCTGCTCGGGGTGGCCGGGTGGGGTGGGGAAGGGAGGGTAGTCGGAGTAGGAGAGGTATTCGGGGAGGACGTTGCCGATCAGGCCTGGGTAGGCGGGGGAGGGCCAGCGAGGGGTGGTGGAGTTGGGAGGTGGATTGTCAAGGTACCTGGTAGCGTGTGAGTGAGCATGTAGAGGAATGGTGAACACAGTGGAGGGAGGGGGCACACGCCGATGATAGACGTGACCAGAGATGTGGTAGGGTAACGATCAGACAGATGATCGCAGTCAGGAAGGCAAGGGGGACAATGGGGATGAGCGAAATGGGCAGAAAGCAGCGCGTACCATACACCTCCAACATCATCGCGGCGCTCGACGAGCTCAACGCGATCGAAGTGGCCCTTTTGTTCACCGAGCTTGATCAGGTTCCGCAGAGTCACCAGACCAGCGACGCCGCCACCAATGACGAGAACGCGACGAGGACGAGGATTGGGCATGGCAAAGTGCGAAAGACTATAGAAACGACCTCACGGATGAGCAAGAGGGAGACCGGGATCGACAGGGGAGGGGGGGCGCGCTCCCGGCGCTCCCACCCGACATAAAGCCCGCTGATGGTGTGATGAAGGGGGCCATTGAGTGCAGATGACGCGAGAGGGACCCGCGAGCTCGACTTCGGACCGCGCAGTTTACAGGCTGTTGATATTCTTTAGGGAGTCCCGATATGCATTCGTCAAGATGGTGATAGGATGAGGATTGCGCCACGCCTGGACATGACGCGTGGAACGGTCGAGCGGGAGACAGCGGCGGCAGATTCGCGGGAGAGCAACTTGATATCAAACGGCCTTGGCAGTTGTGGCGATAGCGTTGACTGCGTCTCGGGCATGCTCTTGACTATCACCTACTGTCTATTTCGTTCATAAGCGCCGGTATCCATGTTTGTGGCTGCCACTCACTTGTCTGTGTCATGATTGCCTCCGTCAAGCGCATGTTGAACAGAAACTGTCAAGTTGACAGGATCTTGACGGCGACTTCAGTCCTGGGAACTTGACAAGTTCAACTCGAACGCTTTTGTTCTCTGCGCTCGTCGTGGTTCATTCACAACATCACGAGGCCCGCGTGCCATTGTCGCCAGGTTGCCGCCTCGTGCCCGGACATCGAGCATGTCAACACTCGCGTTCTCCGCCCGCGCCCTGGCGCGCAGAAACACCATCTCCCACGACCGCGCGCCCCCTCGGGAATCCTCCTCCGACTCGAGCACCGTGCTGTACAGCGAGGCGCGCGACCTGCACCAGAAGCTATTCCTGGACTCGCTCTTCAGCGCGTCGTACACGCGCAAGCTCGCCGAGTGCCGCTGGCGGGACTCGGCGTCGGAGAGCGCGACGCAGACGTCGCAGGCGGGCTCGGACGACGAGAGCGAGGCGTCGAGACCGCGACGGACGCGGCGGAGGCGGGCGCGGACCGGTGCGTTGGCGCGTGCATGTGCAAGGGGAACGTGTGAACTGACGGCGCGTTGGTCAGGCGACGCGGGGCCCTCTTCTTCTCGTACGACGACGACGAGTCCTACACCAAAGACAGCAACTTCACCAGCGATGGCGCGCCATACGTGGATCTCGCTCTGGTTTCTCATCACTGCACCGGTGAGTGGCGTCGCCACATAGAGCGTCAACATGCTCATGTTCCCCCTCCAGATCGTCCTATGGGACACAGGATACCTATTCTTCCGGTGAGCGAGACATTTAGTGCGTATTGCGCTCGGTAGCTAATAGGGGCGTCGCAGACCGCGTTCCATGCTTGTAAGTGCGCGCCACTGATCGGCGTGCTGGGCGCTAAGCGACTATGCAGGGCGGCGATCTGCATTGGATATGGAAACCGTACGAGATATACCAGGAGGTGCGTTGTCACACCATAGCATTTGTACAGACACTAATCATGCCACAGATCGACTGGGTCTACGGAGTCAGAGCCCTCGAAGACGGTGACGGTGCGTCCTCGCCCCTTTACCCCCGAACCATATCCTCACCCCCCTCCCAGGCTTCCCCAACGCCCAAGCCTTCCTCAACATCATCGAGACCATCCTCAACCTCATCTACCTCTACCTCGCGCACGTCTCCTCTTCACCCAAAGCTCCCCTCATCGGTTTCGCCGCCGCGACCATGACGCTGTGGAAGACCGTGCTGTACTGGCTCCAGGAGATCTTCTGCTCGGGCGCGGGCTGCATGACGGCGCATAATAAGTGGTTGGATATGGTGGTGTTTTATTACTTGTGAGTGGGCTTGTTGTCGGATGGTGGGATGGGATTGCTGATTGAGTCTCTCACTTTTCATCGCGAATGATTTTTTCACGCCGCCAGACCGAATGGGTACGTTTGCGCTTCTCGCGCTGCAGTCGACCGTGGAACTGACCGTCTTTGGCGCAGACTCTGGCTCATCTTCCCGAGCATCATCGTATATACCCTGGGCAAGGATATTGCCCATTCGTTGTGGGCGGCGTCCCGCTTAAGCGACGGCGGGCGTGTGGTTGGGAAGAAGGGGGCGAAGGTGGAGTGAGGGAGTTGATGACATTCTGTCGTGTGCAGCGGGAAGTGTTCTGCAGTGTGCAGCAGGAAGTGTTCTGCAGTGTGCAGCGGGAAGTGTTCTGTAGCGTGCAGCGGGAAGTGGGAGCGAGGGCGGATGGATGGAACGATCTATGGTCTCGGATATGCGCGCGTCCTATGGCGCGCGCGATGCCGCGTCATGGGCGCGAGGCGTTGGATATGGTGAGTAGTGTTCCCCTTTGGCACTGCGTCTTGTCCATCGATCGTCTCCCATCGCCGCGTCTGCTCGTCTCCCATCGCCCCGTCTGCTCGTACTGTCTTCGTGCATGTCCAGTGATTGCGTGCTGACCCCTCCTTCGTAGAACCTGCTAAAACAGAATCTCGCAAAAATACGAACGCTATTGGTATATATGGAATGCATGCTCGATGTAACTTTTATGTTTTGTACGCTCATGCTATGTACTTGCTTTGGATTGGAGGCTGGGGTGGCGCGATGTGTGGGTGTATGGCTCGATGCGTGGGTGTGTGGCGCGACGTGCGGGTGTGAGTGGTCAGGTGAGTGGCAAGTGCGCGAGGCGGGGGACGTCTAACGCTGCTTGGCGAATTTGTGGCGCGCGTGGCGAATTTGTGACGCGCAGGGCCTGGGATGGCAATGCGTGTGGGCTGCTGTGCGACTTGAGTGCGTTGAGTCTGGTACCATGCTGGTGCGGACAAAGTGACTCGCGAGGCTGACATCAACGAGATGGCGAACGATGCAATGAGTGGGGAATGTGGAGGGAGTGTCGACTGGCAAGAGGTGAAGTCGCGATGGGCACGCAGGGGACCTTTTCCAGTCGACGGCTACAAGCAGTCTCACGCATAGCGCGAGTGGCACGCCGTGAACTGTGGCGTGCCTGCGAGATGGACAGGACGACTGCTTGGCCAGAAATGATCTCAGGTAGGTAACGAGTTCGGCGCAGGAGGGAGACTGACAACGATATCCAGAAGTTTGTGGCAGAGAGGTGTACCTCTTGCCGGATGATACACGACGTAAGATGAAAAGTACCGGCGACTGACAAATAGAATATCCTACCTCGACTTCGATGATCAAAGGGGATATCCCTCCCTCCAAGCCACAATAATGGAACCCGCAAGCTCCACGCTGTACCTCGAGCTTCTACTGCCCGCCGACGACAATCTGGAGCGCCGGTACGATGACGAGGACTACCGAACCAATGAGCTTACAAGGCCTTTCATCTCTGCTCTGTCCTTTCGAACGCCCCATTATCCTTTTCACTGTAGAAACCTCCGAAAGGACCGGATTGTGCACCAAAGGGATGCCCATATCAGGCAAGTGCGAGCCTCGAGGGCCGTGAGATTTCTTCCGCGCTGATTCTGTGCGGCAGGTTCCGGGCGGCGCACTTCGTCTTGTACTTCTTCAGCTCCGCCCACGCTGATTTGCCGTTCTTCCTGATCCAGGAGCACGCTGACTTTCCTGATTGGTATGGTTCGTCGGCAATGTCCTCTGGGGCGTTGAGCTCTCGAAGTTTCATTTCGGCGACCTGCGAGGGGGCTTTCGGTATTTTCCGCTGTGGCGTCTTCGCTCGACGATTTTGCTTTCTGATTTGCTTTCGGAGCGGCGCTTCTTCTTTTCTGCCAATAGGCACCACTTGCACTTGCACGTCGGCGCCCACAATGAGGTGCCTCTTTCAAATTGCGGGGCAGTCCACGCTATATAAGGCTCAGCTATTGCGTCTAAGGCCCTCAGTCTTCTTCGTCGTCCAATTTCCCTCCTTTGCTTTCGCCACCATTGACGCCAACAATGGGTCGCCAAACGCCACCCAAGCCCAATGCTACGAGTTCCCAAAAACAGGCAAAAACACCCAAGCTTAAGATACGGCAAACGCCCAACGCGTTCTTCCTCTTCCGTACCCATCTAGCTACCGGTATCAGGGAGAAGAATGTTGACATTCCGCATCAATCCAAAGTCAGCAAGCTTGCTGGTACGTTCTTGATGCAGCAGGGATCTCAGCGTTGTTCACTCGTCGCTAAAGGCTCTTTGTGGGCAGGGGACATACCCCATCACGAAAAATTGCACTATGAGCACGAAGCCGCAGCACTCAGGGAGCAAGCTCGCCAGGAAGAACAAACTCGTCAGGAGGCAGATCGCAAACGACTTCTCAAAAGAAGACACAACGGTGCGTGACTTGCACTGCGGACGGTCAGAATGGGTTTCTGAGTACTTGGCAGAACGGTGTTTCAGCAACACTGATAGCGAGGAAGATAGTGACGAATCAGAGGATAGCGGGGAGGATGAGCCACCCCTAGCCTCGAATGCACGCACCGTCAAACGCCGAAAAGCTCTACCTAAAAGAGAACCCTCGCCACCGCCTCCTACCTCTTCTCGTAAACGCAAGGCTAAACGGCCAGCGCTCCCTGCGTCGGGTCATACCTCTGCGCCGTCTCGCAAGCAAAATCCGCATCCCGGAGACGTGCAACCTGCACCACTGGCGGAACCCGCGTCATCGACAACCAGAGAACCCCCTGTTGCCTTGTCGTTCGTCCCTACTGTGATTAATTTCCTTTCAAAGTTCTGTGCTCGGGGCGCAAACGGAGCCGCAGACGCCAATCCGTTGCACGAAGATGATCACCTTGTCGCGCCTCATCACGCTCAGTCGACTCCATCATCGCCTAGCTACATACCAGCTGAAATGCCACCGCCAAGCGAGGACGCGTCGTCGGGCTTCTCAGATTCAGCATGGGACTCGATGCTACGCACTCTCCACAACAACGAGGACGCCTTGGATGAAGTTACTGACGACGCCGATCTCTTCGAGGAAAATTACTCTGCCGTACCTCGACATCCTCTACCTGACCTCGACGTAGCAAGTCATTACGACGTGCAGCCCGCGTCGTCTGTATCGGCATTGCCGCAGAGATCGCCTCGGTACGAAGACGGTGGGACGGGGGCGTCATCGTGCTTCCCGTTCTCCCAGTGCATCCCGAGCACGCATGCACACGTCAACGACTCGGGCGCCTTCGGCGCAATCGAAGAGGCCGAGACCGCCTCGAATGACGCCAACTACGACCAGGTCAACGACTGGTACCAGAAGAGTCATGCAGAGTACTCTGCCTGCCGTGGCACGGATTATGGCGTAGCACCGGACAACGACTTCGATCTTCGGGAGCTTGACCGTTTGCACCCTCAGTGTCCATCAACAACGCCAGTGGCATGCTCTCATGCTTCCGACGATCTGCTCTCGAAAGGCGCGTCGCCTCTCCTAGAGGAATACGCACAGGCGCCGGTGGACGGCAGTGCGACTGGTGCGGCGGCTGCGGATTCCTCTTCACTTCTAGACCTCTTTCCTCTCTCTGAAAGTGCGGACTTTCCACAAGCTGTTCAAGAGTGGCGTCTTGCATCGTCTTAACCTCTGCATTCGTCTCGTGTCATCTTTTCTCTTTTACCTTGGTCTTCATCTTGATTTTCAGCCTGATCCGGACGCTTACTCTAGAACCTTATTTCTTATTGTCGTACCCTATTGTACTTTGTAGTCACCTGTATACCCATTTCCCCTGTCTTGGCAATCCATAATCACTTAGCGGACGATCGCTCAGACTGCGTCGCCTGAATTGACGCACGTCGGCGCACCACGACATGAGTATCGATGCAGTCAAGGCATGTGAATTGGGATCCTACCTAGTCCATGTGCCACCCGCCGTCGATGGATATCTGCAACTCACAAGATCAGAAACCTGACGACATAAAGCTGGATGATACTCACCGTCTGCCCCGTCATATAGCTCGCCTCCTTGCTTGCAAGGTAGGACACCAGGTTGGCGATATCCTCGGGCTGGCCGATACGCTTCACGGGCACGGAGTTGGCCATCTACGAGACTGTGATGACCTTGCCGACTGGTGGAACTGTGCTGCGACGCACGCCTTCCATCGTAAACCCGCTTCGGCCGGTCGCCAATGAGACGCGAGCTAAGGAAGTGGCGCTTGAGCGCGAAAGAAAGTGACGGATGGGCGAAGCCTCTCACTCATTTCCGTGTCAATTCCTCCTGAACGCATGTTCAGCCTCTAACATTCGAGGAAGGGGAAGAGACGGAAGCACCGTACCTGGAGCGTACGCGTTCACAGTGATCCCATGCGGACCGAGCTCGTGGGCTGCAAGGTTGCATCAACGAGTAAGCACACACTGCGAACTCAACGAAGGCGTACCGGCGCTCTGCGTGATTCCGCGAATGGCGAACTTGCTAGCGGAGTACGCCGCGGTGTTCGTATAGCCTGTTTAGAGTAATAAAATATAAGTCTTTGTACCCTAGTCTGTCATCGTGGAATCGAGAAAAGACAATTCCTTACCATGTTTGCCACAAATCGAGCACGCAGCGATGAGGCGGCCTTCGCGGTGCCCTTGCGCCAGAATTTGTCGTGCGGCGTGCTTGAAGGCAAGGAAGACGCTGCGTGCGTTGACGGCCATCTGCAGGTCGAAGCCCTCGCTCGTCTCTGTGGATGCCTGTCTTAGACTCACCGCAAAGACGGCGCGATACCAATGAACACTGACCCTCCAATAGCGACCTTGGAATGGAGATACCCGCGTTCGCGACGATCTGTTCAACGACAGAAGTAAATAAGAGGCACAGCGAATGATATTCCCGAGGACAGTCGATACTCACCACATGGAACCCACCCAGCGCCTCCGCCGCGCCGTCGACCATGTTCTTGACGTCCTCTTCGACAGACACATCGCCCGTAAACACGGCGGCACGACCACCGCCCGAGTTGATCAGCTGGGCAACCTCCTCCAGGGCCTCCCGCTTTACCGGAAGGTCCGAGACAGCGATGGCGAAACCATCAGAGTTCAGGCGCAGGGCTATAGCTTTACCGATGCCCTGGGCGGCACCGGTGACGAGGGCGACGCGGGCGGAGGTCATATGGCAAGCTCAGGAGGGAAGGGAGTGATGGAAGGGACAGAGACGGAGAGAGGGAAGAGGGAGGGGTACATAGGATGAGTGGGTTATAAGCATGATCGCATCATCGATAACGTTAGTATTCGAAACGCTGCCGATACCGATGGTGATGGGAGTGAATGCTCCGGGAGGTACCTTGTGCGACTAGGAACAGAGAGTTTCGAGAATTCCTTGTAGTCCACATATCTGTGTTGGTCGCGTCCTTGTACGCAAGGCAAGCATCCGAACATCGTCAATATCATTGCTTAGAGGAGGATGAGCACGCCGTAGGTCTCGGTGGCCAGGATACAGGGAGAAGCAAGCAGCTTAATGCACAATCTAAGATGGCAGTCGCCCAGCACATGTTTCAAGACTTGCGCAGCGGCAGTTTTCCACCAGCACAGAGGGATAGACGAATAGGGCAAGAAATCAGAGGTGGGTCCAGCTTCGGCGTTTGCCGGGACGCAGCTTGATTGCAGTTTGTGTCACGTGCGTCAGCCACTCCATCGCGATTTCTTGAGCTGCTCGTCGCCATCGCCGTCCTCAAGCCTCAAGCCCACCTCAAGCAGCCTCAAGACCCAACAAAAATGGTGAGCAATGAGAGCGCAAGGCTCGGAGCCAAGCACGCATATCGCGAACGATGAGGATCGTGAGGTACGTGTCAATGCTGTCCTGCCATATCTTTCGTCTGACGATCGCGCAGGTCTTTACGATCTCCCCATCGTTCCTAGCAGAGTTGTCTACTTATGTGGACGATGATGACGCTGCATATGTGCTGGGCCCGCGACCTCCGTGGTCGCGGGCGTTAGAGCTCCGAGTCTCGCAGTGTTATCCTCGCGATACATTGTGCTGACCCGTCTCAATGACCAGGCACCCAAGAAAGGAACTGGCAAGAAGCCCGCCGCCGCCCCCTTCGGCGCCAAGGCCTCCACGAAGGCCAAGAAGAACCCCCTCTTCGAGGCCCGTCCCCGTAACTTCGGTATCGGTGCGTTTTGTTCGTACCATGGAGGAGCAGCGCGGGTGCTGACAGCGCGACAGGCCAGGACATCCGCCCGAAGACCGACCTCACCCGCTTCGTGAAGTGGCCCGAATACGTCCGCCTCCAGCGCCAGAAGGTCATCCTTGCCCAGCGCCTGAAGGTGCCCCCCGCGATCGCCCAGTTCTCGCACACGCTCGACAAGAACACGGCGACGCAGCTGTTCAAGCTCCTGAACAAGTACCGCCCGGAGACGAAGCTCGAGAAGCGCACCCGCCTCGAGCAGACCGCCACTGAGGCTGCCGCCGACAAGGAGAAGAAGGTGCGTTTGCGTGCAAAATGTGTCTGTCTGACCTTGGGTGACTAACGTTGCGTTTGCGCAGGATGACACCAAGAAGCCCCTCTTCGTCAAGTACGGCCTGAACCACGTCGTCGCGCTCATCGAGGCGAAGAAGGCGAACCTCGTCGTCATCGCGCACGACGT